>VXAC01007671.1:515674-705212 GCA_013399225.1 Rhipidura dahli
CGCCTGCCCCGGGAGGCGGCGAGGCAGCGGGACGGCGAGGGGCGCCGGGGAGCGGTTCCTGTGGCGGGCGGTGCGAGCCGGGCGATAGCGGGATGAGCCGCGGCGGAGGAGCTGCGAGCTGCGGGAGTTCGCTTCGCTTTCTCGCGCTGGAAATGCCATTAAGGCTGTAAAAGCCGAGCTGGAACTGGCGCCGCGCGCTCCGCCGGTGTGGAAGTCCCCGAGGTTGTAAAATAAGTCAGTGGGACCTAAAGCGCACCGGCTTGAAAAATTTAAAAAAAAAAAAATAGGAAAGAAAAGAAAAACGAAAACCCCCGCGCTTGCACTTTCTTTATCGTGTTTTTTTTTAATTCACCCTCCGCCGCGGGGCAGAGCTGGAGGACGCAGAGTTAAAAGCGAAGCGCTGCTGCCGGAGAGTCCCCGGGTGTGCTTGAGCTGGGTTCTTGGGGGGACAGCCGTGGAGGTGCTCCGAGGGCATTGGATGTAGCTCTGGCTTACGAGGTACTGAGCTTTTTCCGCTGCCTTCCAAGGGGGGGCAGGAAGGAAGGGACCAGAAAAAGACTGCCTACAGCCTCTGCTGCTCGCTTCGCCGCTTGACTCGTGCTCCGTCCTCCCGGAGCCCCTCAGGTCACTGGAATGCTGTCGTCTTTTGTCTCTAGCTCTGATTATCTGAGATCCGCTGAAATGACCGAAGTGATGATGAACACCCCAGCCATGGATGAGATCGGACTAAGCCCCCGCAAGGATGGGCTGTCGTATCAGGTAAGTGCTTTGCTGGCAGTTAAGGCATTAATCCCATGTGGAATTGCCTGGGCTAGACTGCAAGCCTGGTCTAACGTACCTTTCCATAGCCTGACCTAAGAGCAGGTCCTGCCGTAGTGAGAGCTAGTCAACAGACTGGAATGTTTGCTTGGCAGGAGATAGTTATCTAAAATATCACTCGTTATCAGTGTGGGTTGGCAGAGGATTCGGTTGTTTTGAAGTGACCGAGCCCCCCGAGAAGGATTCATGCCGCTCACTTGGCCGAGAGGGCTCTTGAGATCTTTGTAACACTGCATAGAGTTGATCTGCTGCGAGCAGGGGCATGCTGTTTATATGGCATCCACAGCTATTTGATCTAGTTCTTGGTTTTCCTGACTGATGTGCCCATTTGAGAGGGTTAACAGAGGATAGAGTGAGGCCAGCCACAGCCTAAATGAGCCTTGAAATGTCATTGGAGATAGCAGTACTTGGAGGCACGAGTTGCATTCATTCTGAAAGTTCTGAACAGTGTAGTTAGCTATTAATCTCTAGATCAGTGGCTGGGGTGAAGAAGTGATCTACAACAAGACTGAGCCTTAATCCTTTAGTCTCAATACCCGTTTCATTTCCTAGCCTGCAGTTAATAAAAGTACAACTTACTCACCTTAGCCTGCTAGCTCCATGGTTTCTTGCACTTCCAGGAGACTTGTTGATGAGATCTGCCTGACATGGATGCTGAATGTTGACAGATGACTTGCATCTGCTCTGTATGTTGGGTGACCCTTGCTGGCAGATCCAGATGTGGGGTTCATCCTTTGCAGATGTTACACAACGTGCACAGAGGCACTTGCCCTAAGTGTGCATTCAGATGAGGTGCTGTAGGTTTGCATATTTACATCTGAAAAGGGAACTTCAAGGCAGCAGCAGTGCACCAGAGGATGAAATTGGCTGAACTTCGGGCCACACTCAGGCCTCCAGCAGAAGCCAAGGCTGTGTGGAGGAAAAGGGGATGCATTCCTTGTTTTAGTCAGGATTCTGGATGGTGCATATGGTGTGGTTAATAGCTGTGCTGTGCTTCAGAACTTGAGTTAGTGGGGAGTATGTGGCCTCTATCTCCTCTCTTACAGACAGTGCAGAGGAATGACAGTGGTTAGACCTGAAGCAAACTAACCTGCATGTGATGTCTTTATGGGTCACCTTGTGAAGAGGCTTAACCCAGTCAGGACAAAGGCTTCTCTTTCCCCATCCAAATTCTCAGGGAGAGGCAGAACCTAGGTGCCCTGCTTGTTCTAATGATCACTTCAGTGAGGCTCTTCCCCAGGTGCTAATGACCTTGATAAGTCTGCTTGGGCCAGCTGAGGAACAGGCCTGTTTGGTTTTGAGTGGATCACCTGAATCTCAGCATGTGAGTCATAAATGCTGACGACTCACATCTGTGCAGGGCTTTTGCATCTTACATCTATTCACTTTAGTGGTCTAGTCATAGATGATTTTTTTCAAATGTCTGCAAGGAACTTCACCTTGATGTGAAGCAAACTGGTGGCAGCAAGAGTAAAGGAGCTGAAATGCAAGACTCTTAGGGCACTAGCAGTGTGTGGGTTGTGTATGAGGTCTACCTCTAAATCAGGTTAGTGTAAAGAGGATTGGGGAGCAGGATCCAGCCTTCCTTCTCTGGCTGCTAGGCTGAGAATGTCACAGTGTAAGTCAAGGTAAGTTGAAAGCATCCTTAAAGGGTTGAAAACTCAACTAAAGCAAGGGCAAATCTGATACAAATAGCACCATGAACTTTTTGTTCTACCTCAGACGTTGACACTTTGTGCCTCATCTTGCTGATGGAGAGAGTTTGGTGCATGGAAAATTGTATGCTTGTCTGAAAGCTGTAGTGCAATAACTTAAAACCAGACAGGGCTAATGGAGCATGACTGCTCCTACACTGAGGCTTGTTGTTCTAAGCTGCTGCATCTTCCTCCACTCATCTGCAGAGTCAGGCACTCACAGTATAACAGCCCTTGGCTGGCTATGAGAAGCAAGAAATAAAAAGTGGAGCTAGAACTGGGAGAGGCAAACTTTTAGCTTCAAAAATTTTTCTTGTTCTTTTAGTAGAACTTGAATTTATTTTACTGCAGAGATGACCTCAAACTGAGGTTCAAAATTTCTGCCTTCAAGCTGTGTAGAGCAGAGACTGCCTGGGAGTTGGTCTGTAGGATGCTGCTTGTGAGACTGGGGGCTGCTTCTGCCACTGGAGGCAGGCATGGAACTGTCTGGACCAGAGGAGGTGGTGCAGCACTGCTGGAATTCTAGAGCACATCAGTCAGTACCTGCTGCAGACAGACTTGTCCTACCAAGAGTACTGTTTCAAAGTCTTTTTGCCTTTACTTGGAAGTAAACTGAGGAAGCAAGCTCATACCCTTAGTGTAAACTTCAGCAATCTGATTCCTCTGTCTTGTGGAGTTCACTGAACTTCAGGGCTCCTCTCTGTCTCGATGGTTATGAAGTTATGGGTTGCTGACTTTTTTCTTCTGCATCTTCCACCCCCTGGGGTGTCTGTCTGTCCTAGACACCAGCTGAAGCTCTGTACTCCCCTTCCTGGTGAAGCACTGTGCCCTTTGCTGGGCTGGTCATCACTTCTCAGTGGTGTGAAAACTCAGACTGCAGAGGTTAATACCAGAATTAACTGAGTTTCCTCCATAGGCTTAAGGCAAACACACTTTCTCATTTTAGGAATGCCCTTTTTCCAGTTAATATGCAAAATGCTTGTAAGCTAGTGTGCTAGCTTCAAAATCTTCCTCTGTAAGACAGCTTTCATTACTGTGTTTGTGACAGCAAGCTGCTGTCTGAGACCCCTGAAGATGGTTCAGCCAACAGATTTCAAGGACCCAAGCAGAAGTGAGTGGTGAATTTGGGGCATGAGTCTCAGAACAGGGCAGCACAGACAAAACAGAAGGTGTGACTGAGGAGATGATGTCATGCTGGGTCTTGTGCCTGCAGTGAGAAGCTATTTCTGGATCTTTAATAGATGTCCCATAATTCCCATGGGACTTACTAAACAAAAAACTCATTGAAATGCAGCTGGTGGCTCAAGTTGCCCCTGCCACAAACAGATGTGGCTATGGAGGGCTCCATGTACTTCCTGCCTGGCAATGTCCAGCGTGCCAGGCCGTTCCTGCTGCCAGCCAGAGCCAGTGCACTGTTTGCTGTTTCCCAGCCCTAGAAACACCCGTTCTTTGAAGAGCCTCATCAGCACTCTGCCAGCTTGTCCTCTGCTGCTGTCTCCCAGCAGCACAGACAATGCCACCGGAACCGAGGCTGAATTAATCATTTTGTGGAGCTATTGTCAAAACAGCGCCTTGACCGGAATCCTACCTCACTTTATGGAAGTGGAGTGGGGTCTGAGCACAACAGAAAATGCTTTAATGCCCAAAGTGTGTGTTCTGAGCAAAGGCAGTGTCCTGAGTTGACTGTGCTGCTTTACTGCAGGATGGCTGGCTGGTGGCTTGCTGGTCCTTCAGGCTCCCATGTAGGAGACTGCCCTGTGGGGGCTGAGCTTGCCTCATGCCATCAGCTGAGGTTTGGTTGTCATGGGGAGCTTGAGCTCTATAAGTCGTGATCGCATCATGCTGGGATCTGTCTAGGTTAATCACAGCCACGGCTTGCTGGGAATCACGTCAGAGTGGCTGAATCTGGGTAAATAGGCTTAAGGTTCTATCCGGTGGCTGTGCCAAAAGCTTGGTGTTGGGGAAGTCATTTCTGGTGACTGCAACACCTCTTCACCAGCCCTGGCTTCCCATGCTGAGGGGCTTGAGCTTGAGGGGCTTGCTGAGCAGCTGGTGTCTGCTGGATTCCTCCAATTCAACGACCACCAGTATGTTAACTGGCCCAGGGGCTGCTGGCTCAATGGAAATTGAACTTCCTCTGTAATTGTTGTCTTGTGAGGTGCTTCATGTCTGTGCAGCCTTTATTTGTGCAGGGGAGGTCCTTCAGCAGAGCTGCTGCTTGCTGCTGTGGAAGGTTTTTAGACCAGGCTGTGAAAAGGTGGCGATAGCAAGCAAGCTGCTAGACAAGATTAGTAGGCAGAGTCAATGTGTATTCCAGGGTCTGGGACCTAAATGAAGGCAGAAGCAGGATATGGGATAAACAGATCCAAAAGTAATTGTGTTTGCAGCTATGCAGTGCACAAGTGTTCCGCTGAAATCCAAACTGAGGACAGCAGCTCATCAGAACACCTCAGAGCATGTTTTTTCCCCCCTGCTCTGATGCCTTGTTACTCTGAGGGAAGATGGTTAGATGTAGGAAGTTTCCCTGACATCATGCCCTGAGACAGGGCAGTATTTCTGTGGCTGGGGAGTTGTTGTGGCTCATCACCTTGAGTCACAGCTGCTGTGTACATACTTGGAGCTCGTTCTCGAGTCATGACTACTGTGTGAGTAAATGTATGCTTTGTAGCTGGAGAATTCCTCCAAAGAGGACACTGAGAGATGCCTGGGATACTTCCTGAAATGAGCTTGCCATGCTTCTCAGTGGCAGTCAAGTTTTATTTTCAGAACTTAAATGCTGGTTTGGGATTGGGAATATTGGCTTGATACTTCTGAAGAGGCACAAAATTCAGCTCTTGAGTCTGGAAAGCATGGGTGAGATGTATCCATCAGGGGTGTGTATCTTGTACCTGAAGTGGGATGTCTCCCAGTATGGACTTTGCAGTCTTGTATAGTGCTACCACAATGAAGCAAAGCTTTCCCCCAAACCAGTAACTTAATTTGGAAAGATCTCATTGCTTTAGTCTCCCTGTAATACAATTTAAATAGTTTTCAGCCCCATGGGAGGGGAGACAAGCATTTTAACTATGGGTGTTGGTATGGAGTAGACATGTGGAAGTTGTTTTGAATTTACAAGTGTCACTTGGATTATGGTAGTGCTGAGCTAATCTTCTTAATTGTCTGACATCTCTCCTGCTTTTGGTGTTTCTCCATCCTTGTGAATGCTGAGAGAGGGTATGAGCCTCCCCAGGGCAATGAAAACTTTCCGTTCTTGTTGCCAAGACTTCATCTGAGGATAGCAGAGCTAGATCATCTGAAGCAGAGGCAAACATGATCTTCCTAAATTCATTTCAAGCTTTTGTTTCAAGTTCTGCTTTTCCCTGCCCTATCCAGCTGCAAGGCAAGAATTTGGTTGATTTGTATGTGATCTGGGTAAGTTCATGAGGAGAGCAGTTCCCCAGACATAAATCCAAAGTGTCCTGTAAAAACCAGTCTTGCTGTTTGCAAGAAGCTGTGTTGAGTAGTGCAAGAAGCAACATATGTGTCCTCTGTGGGTGTAGAGCTGTTGGATGTGTCTCTCCATGGCCAGGATTTGGGGCTCAGCTACAGGGGGAGGCTCTGTGGAAGCACTTGCAGCCCCTTGCGCTGTATCATGCCAAGTGAAGGGGTGGAAGATCCCTTTTAAATTGCTGCTAAATTTGCTTTTAGGCAGCCATCACAACCAGTTGGTTGTCACTTGTCCCCCATCAAGTGACCAGGTCAGCCAGGGGAAGGCATCTGCCTCAGCTGTGTGCAAGGTGGCTCTGTGTCATGAACGAGAGGGAGAAGCTAACCCGAGTCTGTTGCCTTCTTTGTGGGGTGGGAGGTGCAGAGTCTTGCTCCCACACTCCTGAGCAGGGTAATGTGAGCAGAAAGGCTTGGAGGCAGGTTTTGCTGTCCTGGCTGCTGCACCAGAGGATGCAGAGTTTCCAGGTCAGAGCTGAACTGCTGCATTCCCAGTGTGGAGGTTGCTGCAAGTTAGGGAGGATTTTTTTCCTCCCCATTGTCTAAATCTGGAGTGGGACCAGATTAGGTCCGTGGAACCAACAAATGTAGTGTGGCATTACTGGAGCAGGACAGAGAGAGCTGGTGCTTGCTTATCCTTTCCTACAAAGAGGAGTGGGGAGGCTGGTTGGGGTAACCTTTTCATTTGGCTTCCTCAGATGTGCAGTTAGTCTTAAACCCTTTTTCCTTGGGCCCCGGTGCTTGGCCTCCAGTGGCCCTGCCTGTCACACTGGAGGAAATCTGCCTTTCTGTATTTTTTCCATTGACTGTCCACGCCCCTTTTGAAGTGCAGTTGCAACATCTCCCTTCATGCTGCCTCAACGATTAAAAAGCATGACTTAGTGGAAAAAATCCTGACCTTCTTGGGTTCGGCCTGTCCTGCAGCTGTTTGAGATAAGATTGTGCTAGGGTTTTTTTTTTATTATTATTATTAAAAAAGCTGCTCACCACATTTTGTGGATATTTGTTTGTAAGGAAATGACTACTACTTAGTTTCTGGAAAAAAATCTGGCAGGCTATTTTCAAAGAAATTGCTCCAATTTGACCTAATGTGCTTAAAATAATAGCAGCCAAAGGTTAGTTTAATTATTATACTGCTATTTTTCTTGCATAGGAGGCTATTTTCATGACATTATCAGCTTATGTAACCTCTTGAACCACACTTCTTTTTCCACTGCAGCCTTCTAAACCATGTAATGTCAAGGGTATTTTTTTTTTCCCCTATCCTGGGTTTAGATAACTTGATGCTTAACAGCCACTGACTGTACTTTCAGTAATGCTCTGTGTGCCTGAAACTGCCTTTGTTTGGCCAAGCAGAAGCCACAAAGCTCCAAGAAACAGTTGCTGTCTCATTGGTGCTGGGAGTGACTAATAGCAAGTAGCTCACACTGTGGTGCCCAGGTTGATGTGGCTGTGTTCAGAGGACCTCAGCTGCTCTTGTGCACCTGGAAAACGTGGATGGCGGGAGCTGGGCTCCTGCACCACTGCCCTCAGGACCAGATGATTGTGTGCACCCAGCCCCCGGTTTGTGCATCACTTTCTGTTACCTTGTCTGATGTTGCATTAGGCAGCAGCCCGATGACTTTCTCAGCTTGGCAGTCTGGTTGCCACAAAGGCTTTGGAAGTGAGGGAGAAATGAGGTTGAACAGCAGAAGACTGAATGTTGCCAAGGAGGGGATGCTGTAGTTAATAGGTGCTAGGCTGGAGAAGGAGTTGATAGGATGTTATTTCACTTTCTGTGGCTTCCCAAGGTGGTGGGTCCCCACATGATTGGCACAAGGAGAATGAGGTGTCATGGTTAATGCTCAGGGCTCCTGCTTTTGTAACTGGAACCACAAAGATCAAAGCAGATCACATCTTGCTCTCAGACTGGCAGTGCTGCTCCCTGCAAGGATGCTCTTGCGACTCACTTGAATGCAGATGATGCTCAAAGAGAAGTACAGCCACAGGACTTCTCACCTGGCCTTACAGCCTCAAGGGGAAAATGCACTTTGTCGTTTTCTTCTTTGGGGAGTTTAAATGCAACTCTTATGTGAAATGGGCACTGATAAAATCGTTTGAAATAGCAGGTGGTGGTTGTTTTACCTTCTGGTTACTAACCAGGAGATCTGATGTAGCAAGTGGATTTTATCGCCCAGCACTTCCCTTCTGGATGAGATGGGATTTGAAGCTGTTCCCTAGCTAGTTACCCACAAATAACACAACTCTTTCTGTCCACATTGCAATCTAGTTATGCAAAGCTGCTGCTAACACTGCAGCAGCAGTTTTATTCCTGTACTCATGCTTTGCCTCAGCTCCTAGCAGGACCAAAGTGTGCATCCCAGTGGCACTCCCAGCAAGTATGGGCCCTGGTGCTGCTGCACTGCATGAGCTTGTGCATCCCACGTGGCAGGGAATGGGTAAGGTCTGTGCTCCTTGAGGGGCTGGAGATCAAAGAGTCCTCATACCCGCTGCGTGAGAAAAACAGTGCATAACTGCTGGCTGTGCCACAGGTAGCCCTTTCCTGAAGAAATATGGCCCAGTCCTCAGTCCTTCCATAAAATGAGTGTCCTGCTGAGTTTCACTGCTGATGTATGGTAGCTGTAGTGTGCAGAACACTGCCAAAATTCTCTCTGAAATGCAGCTGAGTTATTTCAGGCTGGCACTGTGGCCCTGGAGTGCTACCAGGCACAGGCCCTTGCTGCAAGGGCCCTGGGTTGCCATGAGCCTCCTGCCTCCCAGCAGCAGGGCCTGGAGAGCAAGCCTGTTCTCATGTGCAGCCTGACCAGCAGCAGGAAATGAGATCTCAGATTCTCTGATCGAGACAGCCCTGTGTGCAAACTCAAGAGCATTAATGCAGAAGCAGGGGTTGGGGGTGAGAGGCATTTGGATAAATATCCAAAAGGGCAGGTACCTATTTGCTGAGCGCTATCCAAGCAAGTGCGTGCCTCGGAAGCCTCTTGGGCAGCGCTCATTTCCATTGCTTGGAGACTTGAAAAGGTATTTACAAGTTCAAGAGTATTCCCATCACTCAGTGGTTGACTCTGTGTCCAGACTAGTCTGCCCTGGAGACCTAAATGTCTCGAGCTGGGTTTTGGCTGAGACTGTGTGAACACAGCCCCTCTCACAGCCTGTTCCTTGGCTCTTTCAGATCTTCCCCGACCCCTCGGACTTTGATCGTTACTGTAAGCTGAAGGACCGCCTGCCCTCCATCGTGGTGGAGCCCACAGAGGGCGACGTGGAGAGCGGGGAGCTGAGATGGCCGCCTGAAGAGTTCCTCGTGCAGGAGGAGGATGAGGAAGAGGAGGAAGAAAACTGTGAAGACGCAAAGAAGAACAACAAGGAGCAATAAATGGCATCTGAAGAAAGGCAAGGGACTGCACCCTTCTGAAGGAAGAGCCACACTTTTTTTGAAAGTCTTTTTAAAAAGACAAGTTCAATTTTGCACCTGCGAGATCTTAGTTTTTTTGTATTCTCTGTATCGAGAACTGAAGCCCTCGGTGTCACCAGACCTCCTGAGGAAGGAAGGAAGTAACGCAGAGAAATGTTTGCTGTTCTCGAGATCATTATCTGTATTTTTCCGAGGCGGAGGCAGCAGTGAAATTCCAAGCACATGGCAGAGGGTGACCACACGAGGACTGCTGGAGCGGGGAGCTCGGGGAGGGGGAGGAAAGTTGGAGGTGGCACCATTTGGCTGGGAGCTGCCTCTGGCTAAAAGCATGAGAACAGAGCCGAAATATCTCAGATTTGCCTTTCTTACAGCTTCCATTTTGCGTGTTGTGGGGTGGAAGGGTGTCCATAGTGAAGCATGGCTAAGTGATCTAGTGACAAGGGGCCTGTAGCTCTCCCTGGTTCGGCACCTCCTAGGGTAGGGTGAGCGTCCATAGGAGTAGTCTGGTTTCTTGCTCTCGCTGTTGAGCCTGTTTTCCAGCCACTTTCCCAAAGTTACTTTCTGCCCCTTTATTTGCCTTTAGACTCTTCAATGCTGAGCAGCTGTATTTGCAGGGTAGCATTAGGCTGCTGCTTGTTGTCTCTCCTGCTGCACCCTAGTTTATCTTGCAGGTGGTGAGTGTGAGATGATGGCATCCGATGTAAAACGGTGCCTCTGTCTGCAGCAAGAGCTCGTGTAGGTTTGAACACCTCAGATTCTTCTCTCCTATTTGCTGAGGCTGCCGTGGGTTGGTCTTGTCTTGTACAGTGCCCCAAGCCAGAGGGTGGAGATTATTGCCTTCTTGCCTCGATGTCCTTGAGGTTGTTGGGTTTTGTCTCTTAACTTGCTGGTCAATGGGCTTGAGAGGGCTGGGGTGGGAGGGGTTCTACTCCAGCTTTGCACTGCAGGACAGGCTGGTGGGGGGTGTTGTGGGGAGGGCTGCCAGACCTGGGGGTCATCCAAAGACAAAACACCAGATGTAGTGTGGATCACCAGTGGGGTTTGCAGGATGGGGTCTGCTGGGAGAGGATTAGCCTGGGTGTCCTTAGACGAGATGTGTTCCCGCTTCTCAGCGAGGGTGAAACATTCATGGTTGTTTTAATGAAGTGCAGACTGGCTTGTGAGGTCTGTGGTTGTCCACTCTTCACCATGTCCTGCCTCAAGGAGAAGGCCAGTCTGCTGCCAGACAAGGTAACCTGCTGCTTTCCTGGAAAGGGATGATCTTCCAGCTTTGGGGACCAGCTTGGGAGCCAGTCAGTCTTGGGACAGGATGAGAGCAGTTACCACCTAAACCAAATCTGGGGGTCATGGAAGAGAAAAAAAATGTCAAGGCCTTAACCAAACTTCCATAATAATCCCAATGCCACCCCCCCTTTGCTTATAACTGGTTCCATTTTTAAAATCTATTTGGACATGTGTGTATTTGTATTTTTAATACCTCATGAGTAGTTAAGCGCTGGTGGGGTTTGGGAACTGCTTTTAATATATTGGTAGGATTGTTTCAGTCTTGTCTTGCTTGTGTTTCAACATAATGGCAATAATTTATCAGCTCTGTGTAACTATTTTCGGACAGACCGGAGTTTGGAGATGAGTTAGCACAAAGCAGGAGAAATTCAGTGTTCCTACACTGCAGCTGGCCCAGATCTGGCCCAGCCATGCAGACCCAGTCAGACACTCTCCCTGCCCACCCTGGTGGATGGCTGATGTGGTGATACCATTTTCTCTAGTGATGGATTCAGCTGTTGTGTCTGTAACACTTGTTCTAGTCTTGCTGTCTTACTGGAATGAGCTTGTACACCTGCATACCAGCCAGTTGTCTTATTTCTAAGTGTTACTCTCTATTGGTCTCTACCATCTGTACCACCAAGTCAATGCTCTATATCAAAGATATTACCATGTGGGCAGCAGTGAGATGGCAATCCTTGGACTTCAGACCTGCTGTCTGCCCTAAAGACTTGCATATTTCTGTCTGCATCCTTTTTTTGGAAGTATTGTGTATATTTCTATTTGTTGTTGAACGTATCTAAAGAACAAAGCACTCCAGTAAAACTCCTCCTGTTGTATGATATACATTCTATATTTCTGTAATTCTTTTTTGAGCCTCAGGGAGAAGCTAGCATTTTTTTCAAACTACATTTTTGTCACTGTGACAGTTGTAAATAAAGTTTGAAAATGCTTTCCAAACATACTGGCTTTGTTTTTACTGCAGAAGTGGGTTGGGATGGTCAACCTTCCAGATCATGGCCAGTCCTGGTGTTTCATGTCTTAGGTGTGCTGACTTGCAAGACTAATTCACACACCTGCAGAGACTCGTGTCTATCAGTTGAGCCTGGAGATGCTGGTTTCATGGTTGTGGCTGGCCTCAGTTTGTGCCCTATGGCATTGGAAACCTAAGTCAGCTTAAAGTGAGGGGGCAGCACCTTTGTCTCCCATCTTCCTGTGGTTGCTTATTGCTGTGTGAAAGGCTGCAGCAAGCTGCTGCTCCAGCTTATTTGTTCCTGAAAAAAACCCTGTATTTATATCTGTAATCTACATCTACCCCCTTACCTAACCTTACAGAACATGAAGTCATGGAGAGTGGAAACTATTCACAGCTGCTGTTAGTCACGTTCCCTGTGCATGCTCTTCCCTGCCCTGAGCATCACTCATGGAGACATGTCTTGCCTTGCTGTGTGCTCCTAGGGTCTCAGCTGAGCTACCCAGGGCTCTCAGGGTTGGCCATTTCGGATCTGGAGGTCAACTCTTCCTGAGGAGTTGTCTGTGTCTTGTCACACACCCCTGGATGGCTCTGTGCTGCTGGAGGATGTGGCATTTCTGAGTGTGAGTCTGAGCTTCTCTGGTTCTGAGGTGCTGCTCTGGGTGTAGATAGAGGTCTGACCGTGCCAGGATGCGGTAATTCAAACTGTGTACTTAATGGGATTAAATTTTCCACTAAAACCAGGTGACAAGAAGCAAACAGCCTGGAATACCCCTATCTTTAAGGTACATAGATAGAAGTTCCTGTGATTTGGCAGCTAACACTCTAATCTTACCTAGGCAAACAAGCTCAGCTGAGGCCAGAGTGTTATGTTTACATGAGACTAGTTTAAATACACTAACTAATGACCCTTCCATTTAATGCTTGAACTGAGGACATGCTCAGTTCAGAGATGAATTGTATCATGCTCAACCCTCATGGATGTTTTATGCCACGGAAACAAATGCAATGTTAAAGCTGACCTCTCCTTCAGTCAACTTCTAGCAGAGGTGTTTCTCAAGATGACCAGATGTGCTGGTCTGAAATCAGTGAAGATGTTTACTCTTGCCACACAATGTTTTTGTTTAAAATACAGCACTGGTTAGGGAAACTGCAAATGCATTGAACTTGTCTGCTACTTCCATGTGCTTCACACCAGCAGGTTTTTTGGGCTCACATCAGAATGGAGAATGAATCCTGATGGATCATCCTGTTTTGGGGTGAGACCAGAAGTCCTAGCCTCTGAGTGGGGCTTTCTCAGCTGTGGGGGTCTGCTCTGTATCAGCCTGGAGCAGTGCTGGTGGGAAGGAGGCTCTTTGCTGCTCCTTGACTCCACCTATTGTGGCCAAACTGGAGCTTGGGTCATCAAATGAAAATGGGCTTGCTGCTGAATGGGGTGGCCTTAGTCATCCCCAAAAAATGATGGGTGGCATAAGGACCTTTCTTTGCACATAGAGCCATGTTTCTCTTGGCTCACATTTAGACTTGAGGCATTTGTCCTCCTCAAAGCTTTGCCCTGTAGTTGAAACTGAAGACACAGCAAGCTGTGCACTGCTGTCCTGCTTAGTTCAGCCTGTGTTCACTCTCCTAGATATTCCATTTGCAGTGTTCAGTGTGCATCCACTGCTTTTTGGCTTCATCAAAGCCCAGAGTCACTGGAACCTCTGCACATGAACTGCTGGCATCTGACTTTGCCTACATTTGGGTGCAGACAGGAAAAATTCTTGCTTTGTGGGAGTACAAAGATAATTCACCAGCACTGCATGTGGCGAGCAGCCACCCCTAAGATACAGGTCCCCTTGGTGCAGGTCAGAGTTGTGTTCTGGTGTAACCACACTCTTTGTCATTGCAAGCAACAGGAGAAGCTGAATTTTCTTTCAGGTGAGCTTTCTCTTCCCAATTTTAATCCCAGTAGGAAGTTCCCAGCAGTTGAGGACATGGAGTTTTCATTCTTGTGATGTTGATCTGCTTTGAGATGCCTTGAAGCACAATCCAAACTAAAACAAAATCCTCCAAGTCTAGTCACCTGGAACAAACCAAGGGATGCAGGGAGCAACATCCTGTAATGCACGTTCTCTGAGCTCTCAGAAAGCAATCCTGAGCACTACACATCTCTGTATAAACAAGAGGAATCCCTAAATCCTTACTCGGGAAAAGCTCTGGGTGTTTCATGGTCCAAGTGATGCCTTTCTGCTTATGTTTGGTAAGCAAAGACCTGTCTCTGGATCTGGGAGAGCACAGCAGAGTTTAGTTATGCATCTGCCTGGTGCCCCCACACTCGGCAGTGTCTGTGTCAATGTCTCTGAAGCAGGAGGGCAGTGGGTGGGACATCCCTTATGCCACGGCCCATCCCGGGCTTTCCTGGAGGCCAGCAGTGTCAGTAGCACAGTGACATCACTTCTGAGCCACTTGGGCTAAAAATGTGTCGCTTCCTACAGCTCCAGTGATCCCACACCTGCAGAAAAGGCTGTGCAAGCCTGGCTCCAGAGCAGCTCTGCTGAACTGAGCTCAAACCCATCCTTACACAAATGAAGGCTTATGGGTGCTGTTTTTAGGAGGGGGAGGGAAGAGGCTTCATGCCCATCACCTAGGGAGGAACTGAGTGCACAGAAACCTGCTTCACCCAGGAAATGCCTGGGACTGGTGGGAGCATTGTGTGTGTTTATGGGATGATGAGCAGGGATGGAGAGAACAGGAGCTGCTGCAAAGTGAGGGAGGCACTGTGGGTGGGGTTGTTAGGTGTGATAGTGGGGAGCTGCTCTGCTAAAGGTCCTTGTAGCTCCATGGCTTTGTGCCTGAAGGGCTGGGAACGGTGCCAGGACATACTCTGGGGCACCCACTGACCTCTGCAGCTCCCAACTTTTGCTCAGTGGAAGCTCACCTGGAGGAAAGGATGAGTGGGGGTTGGCTGTGTCACACTGTGCTGATAGCCACGGCATGAGCTGAAAGCCTGGGCTAGCAGGCTGGGGCAGTTTGGGTGCCAGGACTGGAGACAGACCAGCTGAGGAAGAGATTCCTTTATTGTCTGGTCCCACCTTCCCTATAATGGCTAAAAGGGGAAGGATTGGGCTCAAAGCAAGAGAAGTAATTTTTTTGGTTGTTGTTTCAAATCATACCTTTTCCTGTAACTGAAAAGTTTTTTCTCCCACACCGTATTACCAACTCTGTGAAAGATGTCTTCTGCTTTTTCCATGTTAAAACAAAACCCCCCAGCCCCGTGCTTGGGTCACAGACCTGTACACTGCCCACCAAAGACAGCAAAGGCAGGACAAGAAGAGATGGAAGGTAGCAGTGGCTGGTGGGCAAGGGAACAGAGCCTGGAGGGGTGAACCTCCGCCCATCACAGCAGGCAGCTGGGGCAGAACAAAGTCAAACCCACTGTTCTGAGAGCCCCAGGGATGGGAAGACTGCATGGGGAGAGAAGCCACAAAGGAAGCATGCACTGAGCACTCGTTCCCTGCCAGCACTGTAACCACACGGGGTTACCGTAGCAGCGACCATCAGCTTCATCTGATAAAAATAAGCAAGGAAGTCGAGTGTATGAGAGGGAGAGGATGTCAGAAGCCAAGCATGAAAATGTCACAGCAGCTCTGCTTTCATTTTCAGTGCTTCCTTCTTTATTCTGCCCTCAGCTGGTTCAGGAGCCCAGGTATTTCCTGCCCCATCTGTCCCAGAGTGTGTCCTGCCTCTCTCCCAGACATCCCCTGGCCCAGGGGTGCTCGTGGCCACATGCTGTGTGCACAGTGCCCTGCCACGGATGCTGGGAGCCTCGTGCACACAGCCTGCAGCTCTGCTCCGAGCTGCAGGGATGGGGCAGCAGCCAGAGCCTCATCCAGCTACAGCCAGGCAGCCCCCCACCTCCTCCAGGGTCACATCTCCCGGTGCCTTTGGCTCTGGGCTGCAAAGGTGGGGCTCAGCACAAGGGGAAACACGGGGATATAATCCCAGAGTGGTCACTGCCTTGCATCAAGCTGCTCCTGGCTGTTCTCTGTGCTGAGAGCAGCTCAGCGGTGCTGAGGAGGTGGCTCAGGTTTGCAGCTTTCTCCAGCTGTGCCGGGGCAGGGGAAAAGGGTGATTCTATTACAGGGGTTTGAGCTCTTCCCCACAGGTTCTCTGCACTCAGAGGTATGAGCCAGGCAGGTTACAATCAGCTCAACAAATATTTGTCAAGCACGAGCCTTCCTGAGCGGTGTTTGACAACTCTTTTCCACTGCAGCTGTTGCCAGCAGTGTCCAGCCTGCCGTGGCCACTGCCTGCGGGGCTGGGGACTGACCAGAGCTGCTGCCACACTGCCCCTGCTTGGCCTCTTTGGTGGCCAGGTGACAACAGCCCTGGCTCCCACGGGGTGGAGATGAACTGGCTGAAGGTGGGTGGTGGGGCCAGCAGCAGAGGTGGAGCTGCTTTTCCATGCTTGCCTTGGGTGGGAAAAACCTGTCCCGTGCACCAGGAGGGCTCTGTGTGTGGCTGTGTGTGTGTGCTTGTGGGATTTGCCTCTCAGCACCCTGCCCTCCCCTGCTGCAGTGCCCACTGCTTGCTCTGCCTTCATCACAGCCTGCTGAGCACACTGGCACATTCTGGCACTGGTTTGGTGGGTTTAGCCCAGTAATGGTCCAGCTGGTGGGATTTGGGATACCTTCACAAGAGGGGAAGACAGAGGCAGCTTTAGAGCAGGGTCTTGTGCATAGACTTGCTCTGACAGCAGGGCCAGGGGGGCATTGCAGGGGCTCTTCAGTCCCTGCCAGGCTCAGTGGGTCGTGCTGCAGGTTTTATCCCCTGCACCCAAGGACAAAGGGACTTTGTAGTTTGCAGTCTCATGACCTGTCTCTAAATGTGGGGCTCTCAGCTGAGCCAAAAGGGGATTTGCCCAAATCTTCAGCACTCAGATGTGGATTCCTGGCTGGGTCTGCTCTGAGTGCCTGTGTGTGGAAGAGGCAAGAGCCTGTGGGCATTCATATGGGGTAGGCAAGAGCCGTCCTGCAGGCTACTGTGCACCCCACTGGTGCTCCCAGATGGACTCCTGAGCTGTCCTGTCCCATTCCAGGGCCTTTCTCAGCTGCCTGTTTGCTGCAGCTTGTTTCACAGGCTGTGCCCTGTCCATGTGCTCCTTTCCATACAGAAGCCTTTCTACTTTTTCTCAGTGGCAGCCCAAGCCATTTCTCCAGGGCTTCCTATTTCTGCCTCGCTTGATCTGAGCAACTAAACCTCTGTAACTATTCCCGACCTCTGTAAAATAGTACTGGCCACAGAATACATGAATATTTAACTTGAGTATTTTGTTCTTTTTAGGGACTTGCCATCAGTGACTTTCCATACCTGTCTCTTGCAACAAACCTTAGACATTTGTCTACAGGGAAGGTTCCTGGTGTGACACAGCAGCAGTCACTTTTGAGGAAACCTGATCAGCAGAAATCTCCAGAAGTACTGCTGTCAGAAGAGATGCTTTATTTGGCTGAGTTTTACCCATAGAGCCAGCAAAACTCCAGACTCTGGAAAAAAGGACCTCAAAAGCTGCAGACCCTGTGATGCCACCTCCCACCCTGGCACTGGGGTGGCATGCTAAGCTGCCTCCATGGTAATTAAAATCTGTGTATTTAGTCTGAGGTAGTTGTTAAGGTCTCCTCCTGTACTCCATGGAAGGAAGTAAACATCTCCAGAAGGTGAATCATCTTAACAGCCTATCTGGAAAGAATGTCCTCAGGCCAGCAAGAAGATGGAGATAACCATGTGGGTGATTAGAGGGGTGGAGCAGCTCTCCTGCAAGGAAAGGCTGGAGAGAACTGGGATTGTTCAGCCTGGAAAAGGTAGATTTGGGGTGATCTAATTGCACTCTTCCAGTACCTGAAGGGAGCCCACAAGAAAGATGGAGAGGAACTATTTAGAAGGGCCTATAATGACAGGACAGGGGGAATGGCTTCAGACTGAAATAGAGTAGGTTTAGATGAGATATTAGGAGAAATTCTTTACTGTGAGGGTGGTGAGGCACTGGTACAGGTTGCCCAGAGAAGCTGTGGATGCCCCATCCCTGGAAATGTTCAAGGCCAGGCTGAATCAAGCTCTGAGCAACCTGCTTTGGTGGAAGATGCCCCTGTCCCTGGCAGGGGGCTGGAACTAGATGATCTTTAAGGCCCATGCTGACCCAAACCATTCTATGTTTTTATGAGTTTGCATGCAAGCAGCTTTCAAGCAGCTGAATCCAGATAAGCTGAACCTCACCCCTGGTTTCTTTTGTGCTTTCACCTTGGTGGGTTTGCCCCTGCACATGTCAATGCTCCCACTTCTGTGGTGTAAAAAGGTTTATGCATCCATAGCCAGCCATTCTGCGTGCACCCAGTGGACTGAATTTGCTGGAAAATTCACATTTCTTAATAAATAACCCCAAACTCAGTGACATCAGTCACATGAAGTGACACAACAGGGTGGAAAAAACCCCAGTGGCAAACGGGAAGAATGAGGTAAAAACAGCAAGACTGCAATGAAGACCATGGAGATGGAAGGAGAGGTGGCAGGGACAAAACACATGCAGATAATTCACAAAGTCTTGATGAGGTTCATCCCACCTGAGCTGAGGAAAACAGACCAAGAAGGTTAAACAGGCTCTGGGTCTTTTGTCTGCAGCCCAGCTGTAGGGCCTGATCCTGTTTGCTCCCTTGCTCCCACAGCAGAAACCTCTAGCTGTAGATGGGTTTTGCACAGTACCCCACCTTTCTGTGGGTGTAGGGATTCACTGTAACAAATGGCAGACAAACAGAGTCTGCTCACCAGGAATCACCTCAGTTTCTCAGGAAATGTTCTTATTTCCACTCTAACTTTTCATATTAAAATGTTGTGGACTTAAGTACTTCTCTTGAGCGTTTTTCTGTTCCCCCACACGTCAGTCCAAGCACTATCAGTGGTGGCTCACACGTGCACCTTGGCTGGACAAGAGTCTCCCCACAGACTTCAGGGGGATGCTGGTCTTTCAACTGGGGTCTCACAACCAGTCTGTCCCACCAGGGAAGAAAATATGGGGACCAGCAGCTTCCCCTGCCTCTCACAGAGCACAGGCTTGTGTAGCACCCTTGGGAGGGTTTCTCAGAAAGGCAGAGCACCCACCAGCAGTGGAAAGCAGCAGATGCAGCAGTGTGTGACAATGCATGGGCAGTAAAGCCAGCTTTTTGTGTGAGCAGCACAGATGAAGGATACTGTAAGAAACACGGCAGGAGAAGCACAGCAATGAGAGGACAGTATTTTCACTTTCCATCTGTCGATGCCTGCCTTGTGGTGACTAGAAGGGGAAGTGAAAAAATGATGCCTCTAAAGTTTTATTTCATGTCTTACCTGCTATTTACTGTGTTACATAAAGGCCAAGTCGAGAGTTACATCAATGACCAAATGCTTAACAGGAAGATGAGTGGAAGGGCTTCAGGTTTGGCAACTGTTTTCTTCACTTGGCTGCCCCGGTCCTCTGGACCAAAGCAAGTCTTGGGAAATGACTGCCAAAGCCTTGCCTGTGACTAAAACACAGTGCAGGACTGGCAGGAGGACGAGTAACCGACAGGAGCTGATAACAAGTTGACTTTGCTAATTACTGTTTTTAAAGTCCAAAGTCGTTGGAAAAAATGAGTAGAGTTAAGATTTCACACACTAACGACAAGAAGAAAGTGCACTGGAATGTCTGAGTCACCGCTCTGAGCACTCCTAATTATACAGAGATACAGTTTTCATACGCTGTGTTACATATTACAAATGTGTGCAGAAGCTTGGAGCAGCCTGGTGTCTGTCATCATGAGCGTTGTTTACCAGAAGATTTGAGGCTGGGTGAGATGACCCGGTGGGCTGCAGTGAAGAGGGTGGGCTTTTTGTAGGTGATTTTATTTGTTTTACACCAAACTGGAGCAAAGTCTGAAGGCAGCAAACTGAAATAGCAGGTGACAATTTCCTTGTGAACCTGGGAGCTGGGTTTTTGCCCACCCAGCTGCTTTGTGCAAGCACACACTCACATGGACTGTGCCCTTCACCCTGCTCAAAACCTGCCATGCTGCTGGCTCTCTTGGGAGCTGCTCTAACACAGGGAACAGATTTGCCCTGTGCATGTGCCAGCCCCTTGCTGGCAGCCTAAGGCACATTTGGAAGCCAACTCTGGTCCGAATTTCACAGTCCAAATTGAGGTGATTGCACAGGGCAGGGCAGGGCTGGTCCCTGCTGATGGTGAGCCCTCGGTGAGGGGCTGTGGATTTGAGGAGGTCTGGGTGGAGCAAGGCTAGAGGTACATCTGCCTCTGCTCGGGGATGCTGCTCTGGTAGCTCCTGGGCCAAATCTGCCCGCCCTGGGTCGGAGCCTCAGGCACCCAAAGGCATCTCAGGAGGCAGAAGGTACCTAAGCACGGGCTCACACGTTCCTCCTCAGCTGTCACATGGCCTTTCTGGGTAATCCCAGGGCAGCCAGCACGTGGGCCCTGCTGGGACATGAGTTTCCTGTGGGGCACATGGGCCACGAGCTGCAGAGCCAACCCCAGGCTGCCTGGCAGGGTGTGAAGATGTCCTCTCACCGAGTGCCCTCCTGGGACGCTGGTCCCAAGGCTGTGGGCAGAGTTCAATTCCAGAGGCAGCGCCAGCCCCCGGAGTTGGGCACACTGATAGCACTTTTCCTGGATTACCTTCACACTCAGGTGACTAAGTTTCCCCAACAAAGCAGGCAAGCAATTAAGGAGATGGGGCCTCATTAAAAAAAATCCTACCACACCACGGGGCTTGTGACAAGTAGCTGGTGTCTCCAGCACAATTACCTGATAAGCATAAGGCTTTGGAAAAATCTAGCGTGGAAAGGGTTAGGAGCTCAGTTGCATAATTCCTTTAATAAGTTGTTTTGTCATAAACCATATGATGAACAGGCAGGAGCGGGGGCAGGAGGACAGGAAGGAGAGGAGGAGGATGAGGAGGATGGAAGGCTCCTCATATCCCCCCCACCCGCAGGCTGTGGAGGCTGCAGGTCGTTAACTGGTGGTGACTAATGTTGTTATCTATTTTTTTCCCCCTTTGAAGTGGTAATGTTTCATCTGTGGTTTGGCCTCTTTATCCTTTTGTTCAAAACAAGCCTTGTTTGCCTTTTCCTTCTTATCCCCCATTGTTGCCCTCCCCTGAGATGGGAGGGATGGGTGGGGAAGCTCACCGGCTCCCTGAGGGTGAGGATGTGCAGCCCCACTGAGCAGATTGTAGGTGAGGGGGGAAAAAGGGCAATTTATGAGTTCTGAACCCCACGTTTGTATCCTCTCCAGAAGGGCTGGCATCCTCTGCAACAAGGACCCCAACCCATCCAGCTTCACTGCCACCAACATTTCCCCAGCCCACGAGCAGACGAGAGAGAGGCGACCATTGCACTGCAGTGAGGGTTTTTAAAAGAATTTTACCATGAAAATAACTCCTACTGACTTTGTACTAGCCCAGATTCCCAGGAAACATAATGGTGAGGACCCCGTGCCTCCCCACTCCTGGGGCAGGGGCAGCTGATGACCAGAGCCAGATAATTGCTGCAGGAGCTGAAGACACAGGCAACTGTGTGGTGGCCAAGCCCCACTGAAGCTGCTGTCCCAGGCTGCTTGGTTTAGTCCCCCTGGGCCTGCTTTCCACTGCACCAGGGGTTTTTTAAAGCACATTTATTATATTTTCCATCCTGTGCTGGGGATGGTGCCTGCTTATCAGTGTCACCATGGCCCCAAGAGGAGGAGGTGCCCCCTGGCACGCTGCACCAGCAGGAGGGCTGGAGGTGCCTTGTCTGCTTTCTAGCAAAGTCCTGGGAGAGCAGAAGGGGCTGGGCAGCATTGCTGGGCAGCAATTGCATGTGCTGGGACGTGTCCCTGCGTGCTGGAGCCTGTCATGTTTGCACACACGTGGCTGCACACGTGGCTGTGGATGCTCAGCTCCTTGGGAGACCAGGTTTTCCCCGTGGCGACAGCGCTGGCAGGGTGTGTGAGCACACGTGTGGGGTCACTGGGTCTTCCTCCTGCTCTCCAAGGTGTGCCAGAGCAAGGCAGGACTGGTTTCTTTTGTGGGGGGGAAAATTCTAACCACCTCGAATGGCATAAGAAATGACCTGAAACAGAGCTGAGACACAGTAAAGCATGAAAAGCATAATAGGAGCTTTCTGGTAATGGCAGCCTGGGGTATTTTATGGTGGCAGGCCAGTGTCACGAGATGGGCAAGGGGAGGGGGGCCCTCTCCCAGCTCATGTCTACTTTTTCCCTTTTGGAAAGGCATTGGTTTTATATTTGAACATCCAAACACTTTTCTCCCAGCCACTTAACCAAGCTCTGAGTGTTTAACCCTTCTTTTTGCAGGGGTCAGGGAGGGGGCTGAACTGTGAGCCTGGATGCAAAGGTGCAAATTCAGCCTCAGCATCACAGACTACACCGAAGGAGCCACAGCTCCTCCCGCTTCTGGAGGGATAATTAGTCCCCTGAAGTGGCTGCTGGCTGCTGTTTTGGGGAGCCAGTTTGCAAGTCAGGGACTAGAGCATTAAGGACCAGCTACTCGAGGCAGCTGAGGCGGCAGAAAGGGAGGAATAGCTGATTTAAACAAGAATTTTAAGCTTGGGGCCAGGGTGGCTATCCATGCTTGTGAGAATGGAATGGAGGGGGATCTAATTTTTAAATAAGTGCCACCTCACCTCTGCCTCGTGCCAGCCTCCCCCACCCCCTCCCCAGTAACAGCCTCTTTACCACCATGCAGAAGGGAAAGGAAAAAAAAAAAAGAAGAATAAAAAGAGAACAGGGAAATTCTTGAGATTCTTTCCGATGGAAAAAATGTCTCCACTTATCACTCAGTGTCAACAGCAGCAGACACCTGTGCTTAAACACCCAACAACGAGGGGCAAGCCAAAAGGTAACCTACAGCCTCTGCTTCTGCCCCCCGCCATGGGCACGCAGTGGGGAGGTAGAAGCAGGTCCGGTGGGTTTGGACGCTTCTCCATCGGCCCGGTGGGGCTGTGGCCGATGACTACAAAGCTGTGGGAGGGCAGGCTTTGGAGGAGGCAAAGCTGGCAGCATCCCGCGGCCAGGAAATGCCTGCAGCCCGGCTGCTGGAGCCAGACGTTATCAGGCGGCCCTTAATTAGACTGTCACCTACTTAGCCCTCCCTCCTCCCCGGCCTCCCTCCAGCTCTCGCTTCATATCACGAGCTGGGGCACTCGCACTCTCCCATCCTGCCAGGCCGGGTGGGCAGCTCAGGGATGGCGTGGATGGACACGCAGCAGGGTGGGAGGTGGGAAAGCTGGCACACACTCTGGGGAACCGCAGCGGGCTCTCTGCTGCTGGGGGAGGTGATGCTCGGCAGCTGACAGGGTTATTGGCACTCGTGGTGCCCCAGCAGGGCTCCTCTTGCTGGCACACCTGAGCCATTGCTGCCATTGTCACCTGCTGGCAATGCCAGGCCCTTGGGGCACTGCTGCTTTTGGGGGATTTCTTGGTCAACCCACCAAAGCTCCTGCTCTTCCCACTGCCTTGTCCACCACTCTCACTGATAACCAGCACCCAGACTTGCCCCTTTCCCGTCCTGCCTTTCTTCAAGTTCTTGTCCATGGAAAATATCACTGTTTAGGGGAAGAGGACCTCCAAACAGTACAGCAGCCTTGTGGTTTATGGGTCCTGTGCAATGCCAAGCTGCTGGCAGGAAGCCACAACAGCCTGACAGTCTGGTCAGGGGAACACCTGCTTCCCATCCCTGAGTCCTCACCCATTTCCTGTGTGATGTTGAGCAAGCTGCTGATTTTCTACATTAACTTCTTAATCAATGCTAACATTTCAGCTGGATTCCTACCTGTAAAGAATGAAAATAATGATGATAATAAAAATAATAATAACAAATAATAATTATGATAATAATATTACTAATAACAAAGGCCATTCATAGAATGTGCAGAAACACCCTGCACATGAAGACACAGAGATGGTCAATAATTAGTGAACACGTAATCACAGAATGGTTTGGTTCAGAAAAGACCTTTAAAGGTCATTTGTCCAGCCCCCCTGCAATGAACATACACCACCAGGCATCACTGAACACGCATCCACCGTATCTCTTTCTATTTATTTCTAATTTCCTATTTCTATTGCTGCTGCTTTCCTCTTGGCTTGGTCAGTGATGATGCCATTGGGATGTCTTCTAAGTGGAGAAAATGATCTCTCGCAGTCAATAGGATTTAATTTATCCTGCTAGGAAGATGCATCTTGGTTAAGGCCCGTGCATCTCACAGCATCTGAGCCACCAGAATGGAACATTGGCTCACACCTGCCTCCAAGACCTGGTACATCCTGGCTGATGCTTGTTAGCTGAAGTGCTTGGATTTGGTGTGCGATTGCTCTCAGCACCTCTTACAGCAATGCAGATGTGCCAGGGGGATGCCTAAATCCGACCTTTCCCAGTGCAGGTTTAACGGTTTAATCCCGTATTCTTTTGCTAATAGAGTTCAAAACAGCAGGAGTTTTATTAGCATTGCTTTATCAGTTGGAGAAGTGCCTCTTTTCCCTCGTTATCCAGCGTTTTTCCCCAAACCCAGCCACCAAGCAGCGTCCACTAAGCGCTGCATAATTCAGCATCATTGGTGCCTGTAATTCCACAATTACTCTTCAAGGCTCATTTGCTTCAAGGTCTTCAGGCTGTAAAGTTATGGGAGTGTGGTTAGTTGATTTTCAGGAATGTCTACTCTCTGGCATGGGCTGGAGGAGGAAAGAATCGAAAAGAAATGCATGCAAATTCAATGACATAGCAGGAACTTTAGAGGCATTTCAACACAGCAATACCCACAGGCAAAGGAATTGTAATTGTGCAGGGGAAATACTGGCCTGGCCTCGCCAACTCCTACGATTTTATCAGGAGTCTGGTAATTTCCAGAGTGTCCTTAAAAAGCCCAGCTGCTGGAGTCATCTCATTGTTAGGGAGTCTCAGCTTCCTTTTAGATGAAAAGGAGCATTTCCAGTCTTTTTTTAAAATTTTTTTTATCTTTTCCTCCCCCAGAGAAAATCTTTAGAAAGTAAGTAAGCTGAAGGTTCAGATGTGGAAGGAAATGAGAACCCAGGTCATACTGAAGCTAAGCAGAATATTAATGCAAAGATCCATGAGCAAAGCCATGCTTATTCAGTGGGGTTTTTTGGTTTTGGAAAAACTCAGTGCCAAAACAACACCAATCACCATTTTTATCTGAACATCTGATTTGCAATCACATGTGCTTGGCTGTTCCAAGCATCCTTGCTTGGAAAAGCCTTTGGCGGCTCCAGGCTGGGGCAGGAGGAGATGTCGAGGCTCTACCCTTATTTTCTTTCTTTCTCTTCTCCTCATTTTCACCTGTGACCTGTAATTCTTTAGCTTTTGGGACCCTAGAAGTGTTTGCAGGACAGCTGGGTCCTTAATGGGATGAGTCCTGAGGAGCACAGGCTCCAGGACCAGCTGAAGTCTCCATGTGGACATGGTGGGAGAAGGAAGGGAAGGACAAAGGCAGCTGAGCAGAGGGCAAAGGAGACAAATACAGTCAGAGATGGGAAAAATTAATGGTTTTAGAAACTTCACTTGGTACTGGATCAACATCCAGATGTTTCAGCACTTATTTTGAGTGTGTTTGGACTTAATTGGGCCTCCTGGCTGCTGGAGGAGAAAAGGAGCTCTGTCACACCATGTGTTCTGATCTCAGCAGGCCCGTGGCAATGCAGGCACAATGCCAATTGCCCCCAGCCCTCTGGAACAGCCCTCTGGCTACCTGAGACACCTCCCCAGCTGCTGGCTCTGATGTTCTCCCAGAGAGCTGTCCCCCTCTCACAGAGGAGGTGCATGTACAGGGCTCTCTCCATGGCTTTGCTGTCAATCCAGCATCCAAATCCCAAACTTCCAGAATGGCTTTTGGGTTGTTTGTGTGAGGTCTGTAAGATGTTTGTGGAGGTGCAGCTGCTGTGATGTGAGGAACTGTTCTGCACGAAGAGCAGGTAGTGCAGTGTGAGCCCTTCCCTGCAGTGCCTTTGTGCCAGCAGTGAGGGCTGTGTGGGAAGGACTCCTGCACACTTAGTGAGCTCTGATCCCCTTTGCTCTTCAAATTCCCATGAAGTCCCTCTCTCCCTGTCTCACTGCCCGTGCGATTCTGCCAAAGGTTCGGGTTCATAATGCTGCCAAAATGTCTTGCTGAAACCTAAGAGTGAAAATATTTCTGTTTCTGAAAGGTCCCACGTTGCTGCTGACAAGGAGTGAACTCTTTCTTTCCATAGACAAAACCCTAAATGTCTGTTCTGGCTCTAGCAGACATTAACTTCAGCCTAAGGAAAACAGCAACAAATCAGGAAAGCCAAGTTTCCTGCAGAAAGCAGGCCGGTAACTGAGTGCTAATTCCAGGAATAAAACAGCTGCTATCCTTGCACACAGGCAGTTGTCTTGGAATTTAAAGAGGAAATCAAACGGGGGAGGGAAACAACAACAAAAAATTCTTAAAACATCATGTTTAAAACCGTGCCAAAGGTATAGAGCAGCAGAAGTTCTCATTCAGCAAATTGCTTCATAGGTCAGCAAATGCTGCAGGTGAAATTCTGGGTCCTCTGAAGCTGGCGGTCAAAACTGGAGGCTGGATCTTTGTCACAGACCAGGCTGTGCATGTGTGCCTCATTTTGCCTCAGATGATTGCAATCTGTTTTCATGCTGTTCATGGGAAATGCTGAGTCCCAATCCATGGGAAAACAGAGCCTGAGATGCAATCTGCATCAAGTCAACGTGGTCCCTCAAGT
Source organism: Rhipidura dahli (assembly GCA_013399225.1). Taxonomy (NCBI): domain Eukaryota; kingdom Metazoa; phylum Chordata; class Aves; order Passeriformes; family Rhipiduridae; genus Rhipidura; species Rhipidura dahli. The sequence continues at coordinate 542,086 of VXAC01007671.1, forward strand.
ACAGATTCAGGGAGGCTTCAGAATCTAGGAAAAAGTAGTGACCAAACAATTTCCACTGCTGATGGAGTTGAAACAGAGTTCTGCCTAGGTGGGAACTTGCACAACACCCATCACTTTATCATCTTGGTGCTTCATCCTCTTCATTGCCTTCATTCTTGTGTAGCACCAGGAGGTGCAAGTCTCTCCCAGCACAAGTGAAGAAAATAATCAGAGTTTTAACTGCAGTCTCTTCACCTGGCTGTCTCGCCTTTAAAAGGCCTTCAGCTGTGGCTCAGTACTGCTGCAGAATCTTTTCTTTTTTTTGCCTTTCTTTTGTCTCTGCCCCTTCCTCCTGTCAAGAGTAAAATGGTTTCCTCCATATTTAGTAGAGGTGCTGTGCAATGCTGAAGGGCAACACTCCGAGGTAAGCCCCAAAATAGCTTTTATTCATGCTGTGCTCCTTCTTGCTAAGTGCTCTTGTGTGCACAGGACCTATTTCTAGTTTCCATTTGCCACATCTGCTTCACCCTCCTGTCTTGTATTCCCCTTTACTCCCCAGATTCCCCCTATGAGACTCTTGTTTTCTTCTCTCTCCCGATTCTGCTCTGCTGTCCATCCCTCACCCTGCTGTGTGTGGCCTGGGCAGGGTGAGCTGATGGGGTCTGCCGCCTCTTCCTGGGGCCCTGCTGGCGTCCCTTCCCTTTGTAGGAGGCTCCTTTCCTTGCCCATGCAGAAGGCACTGGGCCTCTTTGTAGCATGAGATTGATCTGTGTGCATCAGAGAACAGAATGGCTCTGGAGGAGGGATGGCTTTGGACCAGCTGGGAAGCTGACATCACTCAAAAGCCTTTAAAGCTCCTGTCATTTGGTCTACAAGGACTTTGGAGTGTGTTTATAGATGCAATCTTATAGATTGCCAGAGGGAAAAAATACTCCCATGTCCTTTTTGCCTTTTCCACTATCAGAAGACACCTGGGGAGGGAAAAGCTGTGCTCCCAGCATCTGAATGCCCTCTCTGTGTTGCTCCATGGCAGGAGGTGGGCAATCACCGACATCACTGTGCTGTTTGCTTTGCCTCCCTGCAAAGTGCCACTGCTGGCAGGCAGCCACGGCTGGGGCAGCCTGCTGAGGTGCTTTGCTCTCTCTTCCTTTCTCCCCAGCAGCCTCTTGACTTCATGGGAACAATGGGATGATGTGACTGGAGCCTTATAAATACTAACTCTCCTTTGAGGCACTGAACAGGAAGCACAGACAGCCCTAGAATAGAAATTCAGTCCTCTCTCTGCTGCTTGGCAAAGGCTGCTCCAGGGAATGCTGCCTGCCACACTCCTCCCTGTGTGGCTGAGCTCCTCTGCCCCACACTGTGTTCCCCAGGCCTGGTGCTCTGACTGGACCATGGTCACCAGGAGGTCATCCCCTACCTGGAACTGGCAGGCAGGTGGATTTTGGGGTGTGTGCCCTTGCCCAGGCAGGGCTGGGCCTGGCAAGTGATGTTTCCTCCAAGGATGGAGATATGTTGGGAGGGTGGCAGGAGCCCTGGGAAGGGGAACCAGGAGGTGACCCTGGTTTTGAGGCCAGATCACAGGGGAGGCTGTGCTGTGCCTGCCCCTGTTACCCCTGCTCTGAGGTAGGCTGCCTGTTGCCAGAATTGCAAATCTCCCCTCAACCTGCTGATAACTTACCCTCTCCAAACTGATTTTCCCTTTTGCACCAAACAGGGGGTGCATTAACACATGAACTTGGCACAGTTGGTGCTGGGGTGTTGTTCCCTCTCTAACACCTTTACTGGGACATCTGTTGAAACCAACAGACCATTAGGAAGTGCCCTGTGAGGGTGTTGATCCAAGTGAGGATGCACACCAGGTGGAGAGTTTGGATGTGTCAGCCAAAGCAAAACTTTCACACCTGCTTGCTTTAAACTGCCCTGGGCATCCTGAGTAATCCCCTTGCTCCCTCTGCTCGTCCTTCATACTCGGTGTGTTTTCAGCTCCTGAGAGTGGGCATGCAGCATTTAAATGAGGCTCCAGTCACTGGGACCTGCTGCTCCTCCTCCTGCAGCCCAGGAGCCACGTGACAGCGTCGGATTTTGGATGTCAGGAGATCCATTTGTGCCAGGCACGTGCTGCTGAGTGATGCAGAGACAACTCTGCATGGGTCAGTGGTGCTGAGCAGGCACAGAGGGCTGGTGGTGCAGCAGGGTATCTCACGTGGCGCTGAGGAGAGCCAGAGCCTTGCCAGGAAAATCCTGTTGTCCCCCAGGCTTTGACTGGCTTGCTGTTCTGAATGAGGATCATGGATCTCCACCTATTAGACTGAGCTCTTTGCAGCAAGGGCCATCTCCCAGTGCTGTGCTGCCATAAATATCTTGATGCTGGGAGTGAGGTATTACCTGCAGCACTGGCCTCTGGTATAAAGGCAGGAACCAACTCTGGCGGTGGCCAGAGCTAAACCTCTTGTGCTGACTTTATTAGGAAGTGTTTGGGCTGGGAAGGGGCTGGATAGAGATGCTTAGAAAAGACAATTGCAAGAGAGGTGTCCCAGTGTGCCCAGAGGAGTGTCCCCTCTGGGGGAAGAGCAACGCAGTGATGCTTTCCTGGAAGACACAGGTTGACTTCCTAGCTCAGGGACCCATCAAACCTCAAATTGTCCCTGGAGACTGATGCACATCCAGGCTCTGGGTGTGTGAATGGACTATGGAGTTGTAGTCACATCCTACCTGACAGCATGGTGGGTCTTGCCTCCACCCAAATGGAGCCTGTCCATCAGTGCATGAATTGCTTTAGTCTTTGCTTGGGAGAAGAGTTCAGAGAGCTGGGGACAAGCAAACGTGTTCCTGCCTTTGTGCTACTGACATGTTTCAGCACAGTTTTAGCTGCTATTTCCTGGAGTTTGTCCTGAGCAGCTAAATGTAAATAAAAATAGGAAATATCACATGGAGGAAGAAAGTAGCTTTGGTAAGCCCCAGCCTGGCATCTTGAATGCTTTTAGGCAGTCCTTTGAAGACCCATTCCTAGGGGCTTTCACTGAGAGTGGGGACATCCTGACCTGAGTTGGTAACAGCAGACAAAACTTTGCATCACTTTCCTGATCTTCTTCCATGCTTCTGTCTCATTTTCATTGCTATTCTTTAACCTCAGCCTTGCCACTTTCCAAAAAGTGCAGTCGTGATGACAACATTCTCCTTTCATGAGGTGCTGGAGTGTGTCCAGGTCACCAGCAACAGGACAGGAGGAAATGGCCTCAAGTTGCCCCAGAGGAGGTTCAGATTGGTTATTAGGGAAAACTTCTTCACCAAAAGTGTTGTCGGGCCCTGTACAGGCTGCCCAGGGGAGTGGTCAGTCACCATCCCTGGGGGCATTTAAAAGATATGTAAATGTGGCACTTAGGGATGTGGATTACTGCTGGTTTAATGGTTGGGCTGGATCATCTTAAAAGTCTTCTAACCTAAAAGATTTTATGACTTTCTGCCTTGGCACACAGGACCTGCCAGGCTTCCCTTGCATGTGTGGGTAGTCAGGAGGGTCACCAAGCTTGCAGAGTTTCAAGACAGGAGCAAAGCTTTCTGACATACCCAATAACTTTCTCTGATCATTATTTTGACTGGGGGGGAAGTGGTTGAACGTGTACCTTGTATGAGGCTGAAGGTGTATCTGGTTTTTAGCAGCAGTTTGCATGATAGTGTCCCTCTGGGAGTCAGGCTGAGATAAAAGAACACATCACTGCATCTTCCCGTGGCTGGATCTGAAGTTTCCAAGCTACAACACTACTTATTCTCAGCCTCATGCCCCAGTGCTACTGATAATTCATGTTTCCAGCTTCTATCATGCATGAGCTTAAACATGACCTCTCCTGAAATGCTGAGTGTCTCCTTCCCTGCACCTCAAGGTGATGGGCTAGGAGCAGATATGCTGAGAAGGAAATAAAAAAACCACCACTTAAAGATGAGGAAATGTGTTTTCACACTGTTTGCAAGCTGAGATTGAAGGAGAAAAAGAGCAGGGACTGAACTTCTGTGTGGCAGCTGGGAACTGCATGGCTCAGGAGGCTGGGTAATGGGCTATGAAAGTCCTTCACCTCTGGGTTCACAGTGTTCATCCAGGCCAGCAGTGGGGGGATATTGTTGCTCTGGCAGAGATGCTCAGTGGTTTATGTCAAATTAAAAGGACTTGATTCCTCTCTGAGAAGCTCTATTCCTGCTGCAGCAAGTGCTTAGGGAACCAAGACTGTTGTTGCCCCATTGGAAATTACCAGGCTGCAATTAGACCAGCTGACACAGGTGACTTGGGCACACAAATGTCTCCTCATCTGCTTGGTGCCAGGTGAGAAAATGTGAGTCCTCAACTCAAAAGAGCTGAAGAGATGGGCTGGATATCAAAAAGCAGTTAACTGGCTGGACTGGCAAGACAAGAAGTGAATGAGAGTGCCCTTCCCATGGGCAGATCAATCCCTTGGTGGTGGTAGCTGGGAGCCTGGAGAAACATCCAAGATTACAACCAACTCCCTGACCATCCCTTCCTGGGAAAAGGGTGGCTTCACATGTAGATGCAAACCATTACACACTTGTTATCCATATCAAAATGCCTTATCAAAAGGTATTTTGATATGGCTACCAAAATATCCATGTCAATACCATATCAAAATGCTGCTGTGTCAGACCCTGGAGAAATTTGCATTCAAGATTAGAGAATTTCTGGCTGAAGGACCAGTTGTATGGAATTCAGGAAGGGAGAAGTATAAAAAGCACTTGCTGTTCAGGAGATGGCTGGGGAGGTGGCATATGCTTTTGGTGAGTTTGCAGGCATCAAAGTGACAAAGTGTAAATTTCCCAAGTCAGGCTGCACTCGGCTGGAGGTGGTGGGAATGCTAAAAGGCTGGTGCAAACTGTGGCTGCCTCAGAGGCTCTGGGCAAGGAGTGAAACAATTGGCTTGACCTCGGGGTAGGTGTGAGACAGGCCATGCTTGAACACTGGCTTGTTTCAAGAGACACACAAAAAAAAAATGTTCAAAACAGACACTGATGGAAAATCTACAGGAGGGAGCTTTGGGACCCTCAGAAGATGGGAGAGCAGCTAACTGTGTGCTTCACTGATGAGACTGGACTAAACAGAGCTTTTGCAGGAAGGCTGATGAAAACTTTTAAGAAAAAGTTTCAGGAAGGAGGGGAGTTAGATCCAAATTTGCATTTTCCCGTGCAGATCTTGAGAGACTGCAATGCTTTACCCATCCTTTGTGTTTTGGGCACCTTGCCAAGGAACTTCGAGCATTGCCTCAAAATCTGGTGTTGGGCTGGATGCTTGATCCTGCTCTAGCTGAGCTCCCCTGCTTTTAGAACAGATCACCATGCTACAGTGTGCTGCAGAACTGAACTGGCAGTGCCTCTTGTACTGTGTGTGAGACAGGAGGGGGAAACCCTGGCACTCTGAAACCTGCTGAACTGGGAAGAGGAAAGATGGCAAAACACTAATCCTGGTAAAGGATTTGAGGAGATGGCTGCCCACTGAATTCCATGTGTGTGAGTGCTGCTGGTGGTGCCAATGCCTGGCTGTGCTGCCTGGGATGGGGAAGGGAAGGGAAGTTTTTGGGAAGGGAAGGGAAGGGAAGGGAAGGGAAGGGAAGGGATGCCCAGTGTGTGGGTGCAGGCAGAAGTCACGTCTCTGGTGCTGGGGTTGGGAGGGCTGTGAGCTGGTGTCATGGACTGAAATCCTTCTGTCAGCCATCAGAGGAAGGGTTGGGGCCCTTAGGTTTGCCTTAGCATCTGATGCCAGCTCCCCAGAGCCCTTGGGGCTCTCTGAGCCTATGCATCCCATCGTTGCAGTGGCCTTTCTCAGACTGCTTTGGGCTCAGTGTCTGCACAGCCCACCCCTGCCTGTACTGAAAATAGGATTACTTTTTACTTTCCACCTCAAGAGGCAAATTGAAATCCATAGAGCAGGATTTAAGCTGCTAAGGCATTCCTGTTAATTAGTCTCCTGAAAGTGGAAAAGGCAGAGAGGGGAGATGCAGAGCCCCTTGTCTCTGGGGTGGGCTGTGCCAGGGTCGTTGGGGGCTTTTCTGTTTGTTCTGTTTCCAAGGTGAGTGTTCTCACTCGTGTCCCGTGGGGGAGAGCAGGGTTTAGCAAACAAAGCCCTGTGAAAAGGGAGAGCCAGAAATAGAAAGGCTGTGGATATAGAAGCCCCAGGCAGTGTCTTCCTCTGCCTGGAAGAAGCTTCCCTTATTACAAAAGCCACCCTCTGACTGGATCTCTGATGGCCCCAAGCAGTCAAGGGAAAACAAGGCTGTCAAGAGGCAATTTTTTTTTTTTTTTGAGGTACAGTAAAGTCATAGCCATAAAAGAATTAGCAGGAGGGAAGGTGGGAAAGGGAGGAGGAAGAGGGAAACAAAGGGAAGTTGTAGCCAGATCTTTCACTGTCTGAAAACAGCCTCAGCGTTAACCCTTTAACAGTGTTTTGAGCATCCTCAGATCCTGAAAATCTCCTAATTAATCCCCAAGCTCGTACAAAGGTAAAAACTTTGCACAGGCCTGATTTGGACCGTGTTTTGCTGAAGAAATGCTCTGCTTGTGGTTGATTCAGTGGTAAAGAGAAGTGTTGGGACCAAGGAGACAGCTCCTGGGACATAACTTTGGATGGCTGCAAGGCAATAAATGGTTGGGAAGGAAGCCTGGGGGAGTTCTGGCAGGATAAAGGTGCCATGTCACATGCCCATGTTAAGGGTATGGACATGAAGTTATCTCTGGAGAGTGTGACAAACATTAAAGGGTTAAAAAGGATCACAAGGCAGAGGGACTTAAAGTGGTTCTTAAAGTCTTAAAGAAACATTCTGTAATGTTTCTCTGCTGATCTCGAGTATTTTTAAGGAAATGTTTTGTATTTGGAGGGAGTAATGGAAATTCACAGAAAACATGAAAACATGAAAAAGCTCAAACTGATTTCCAGGAAATTTGTTAGTAACAGGTTTTGCTTTTGCGGGGAGCAGTAGTCAGACACAGCATGAAGGTGCTTTGTAACATCCCAGTACCTTCTCTGTAAATACCCTCCAGATAAATTATGTCTTAACAGAGTTATTTATATCTCTTCAAAGAGTTACAACCGTGTTTTTTGTGTCCCAGCTGGCTCCAGGCTGCCCCACACCCAGCAATAACCTCTGTTCCCAGAAGGGTTTGCAGGGATCCACCTTGGAACTGCAAGCTCCAAACACAAACCCTTCTGCTCCCACTGTCCCCTTCTCAGCTCCCATGGCCCTGCTGTGTCTGGTGCAGAGGCTGTGCTGATTCCTTTTGTGCACACCTCCAATGGGGAATGTTGTGTGTGAGAAGGAGCAGCTGTGGGGCAGGCAAACCAAGCACAAAGGAATCCTGCAGAAAGCTCCAAGGGGAGGTGGATTTCATTCCCTGTGGGCGAGGGGGCTCACTCCATAGGTTCGATCCACTGATGTTGCATTTCTTGTTGATGATTTCCAAGAGAAAGCCACGGGGAAATTCAAGGCCTGAAAGGTGTGAAAGGCATAGGAGCACAGGCCTGGCTGCTGGGGCACCATGTGGGTCACTAACCTGACTCAGTTGCCCCCAAACCATATCAGGAACGTGCATGGCAGCTGCATTCAGCCAGAGCTTCCCAGGGTGATGAGGCTGTTGAGGAAGGGTTAAGTAGGAACAATGGGATAAACTGGGCCAGGGGAAATGTAGGCTGAATACCAGGAAAACATTTCTTCACACTAAGGTCACTTGGGCTGGGAGAGAGGGAAGTGGCAGCTCTGCCAGCTGCCTTCTCTGGGCACGGGGTGGCTGTGGGGTTGGGGATGCTGGCAGAAGAGGGATCAGGGCTTTGCAGAGGCACTGCCTGGCAGTGTTTTCTGCCTCCCAGTGCTCACCAGAGGCTGGAAAGGGGAAATGTCCCAATGCCTCTGTGCCCCCTGAGGGCTTTTACTCCATCCCAGCAGCAGGGATGGGCTCTGAAATAAGTAAGAAGGAAAACCAGGGATTAAGTAAGGAAAAGGAGTGGCCTTAAAAGGATTCATTGGAAGCCTTTACCTGAATAGGCAACAATCACTGCCCAGAGAGGGAATGCATTTAGCCATGAATCAGGCTGCCTAGGGATCCCTGATGGCAGCCTGGGGGGAGGCTCAGGCTTGGCACTGCAGTGGTGCTTATGGCAATTTGGATTGCAGCAATTCCCTGCACCCCCTGTCCTGGTCAGGTCAGCACATCCAGAGATAATCCTGCCTCTGCAGCTGAGTTTTCTGCTGAGCTGGAGGTAAAAAATGTTGGTAAAACCTAGATGGGCTGCAGTGTGGGTGTGTGAAGGTAGACCTGTGTGCAGGTATGAGGGAGTCTCATCTCTGTCTGAGGAGAAAGTAGAATTAGATAAAAATACAAAGGGTAAATATGGAATCATGGAAGAAATATTTTTTTCATTTAGGTTTTGGGAATATTCAGCCCTTTGTGCTGAAGACAGTTTGCAGTATATGAGTAACAGGAAATATTCCCTTGCTTTTCTGTATTGTACCTTACGATAGGAAAAAAACCCCAAAACAACAAAACAAAACAAAAAACCTAAAAAAACCACCCCACCTATGGAAAACTGAATTTCCTCTTCTTCCTAAAGATTATGAAGGATATTTTTGGAGCAATTTTTCATTGTCCTTTGAGGGCTCTCTGGAGATGGACTTCATGTCAAAGCTTGACTCCACCTTCTAAAAGGTTGCTGTCACAGCACAGAACAGAGATGGGACTAAAATTAATTCTGCAATAATTCACCTGCCAGTCAGGCAGCTCAGCTGTGTCCCTAGTGTAAGTGGCATCCCAGTTACTAGAAACCCTCTTGAATTCTCAAATTTTAGTTGCTAATTCGGCTGTCACCTGAAGATGAGAGAAGAAAACACAAAAACTACCATGCATTACTTAAAGAAATTCCTTGGGAGAGCTGCTCAAGGTATATTTGTACCCCTGGGCAGTGTGAACGAGGCCACTGAACTACTACCATTACCAGGAGAACTGCAACCAGGAAACTTCAGAAAACCATCAAATTATTTCAGTCCTCTGAAGCCCTCAGAAGAGGAGGCCAGATGGGAAAGGGATTTACTATGGAATCTGAAGATATTGGCATCTGGTCTCCTTCTGGCCTGGGGACAGAACATCTGAGTCAGTATCTGAAGGCTCCTTTGCTGCATGAAATTGTGGGGTGGAGGCTCAGCCTCATCCCACTCTGTGCTCCAAATGGCCTCCTTGAATCCAGCTGAAGGAAAGATGGTGCTGCCTGAAAAGGTGTTGGGGGGAGCCCAAGCCTCCTCCTCTCTCTCTGCAGAGTCAGGCAGGGGAAGGACTGGCTGGAGTTGTTCACTCTCAGGGTTACTCAGGGCATCGTTTCCCCACTGTGTGTGGGACGTGGTTGTTCAGTCCCTCCTTGGCTTGGCCTTCCCAGCAGTAGCCTCAACACCTGGATGGTCCCAGCTGGTGATGGGGCAGCTCCTGGGTGACACTGACTGCTGGCCATGGGTGACAAGCTTGCCTTTTGTTACAGACCCTTCACTGGCACAGAGAAATACAAAGTGGGCGCCACTGGCAGGGTAAAACGTGACACTTTCATATGGACCTGCTGGCACTGCTGCAGGACCCCTGCAGAGACCTTCCTCCTGCCTGAAGGTCCTCTCTGCCTCCCTTGTTTTTCTTCTCCACATGGCAGTACTTCTGCTTGGGTGAGATGGAACTTTTTTTGCCTTTAGCAGCAGAGGAAATCCAGAAAGCACCGTTGAAACTGGGATGAAAAGTGCTTGTTCTGTAAGGCTGAGTGGGTGGCTGTGAGACAGTCAGCTGCCTGGAGATGCTTCAGATGAGTAAACAGGGGTAGGAAGTCCCTACCCAAACAGAACTCAGAGCAGAGATCCAAACTGTGGTTGTAAGATGAGTGAGTACAGGAAAGCTGGTTTGATATCACACCAAGTTTAAAGCTTTGGCTTCACCCTTATGGATGACCTTTGTTGGGAGAGGGAACCCTAGCAAAGAGAGATGAACCAAATATCCAACAGGACAGTTGGATTCCAATTTTCCTGTTGGAAATTCCAACAGGAAGTTCTCATGCCCCACAAGACCAGCTAACTGGTGGAAACAATCTCCAGTGCCCTGGCAGCTGGGGAAAGCAACCCCCTGCAGCAGGAAGAGTACAGACTTTGAGATCTGCAAAGGAATGGCACCATTTTACCTTGTTTCTCTTTCCTTTTCAAATCAAAGCTAAGCTGTGCCATCCTCCTCAAACCACCAGACTGAAGTTCCAGTCTAGCTTGCACCCACAAAACCACACTGACTTCAGTGTGTGAGCTGAATCCAGCCTTTGGCCCTAACCTGCACAGAAGTTGAGACACTGGGTTGGGCCAGATCATGGGAATGTATACTCACAGTGCAGCCCTGGAAATTGGGGGAGGAGTTGTTTGTTTAATTCCTGATACCTACTTTCCCACTGAGCTGGTGTGTGCAGAGCTCGCTGCCTGCAGCACAGTGAGCACAGGCACTGTTCCCAAAGCCAGCTCTGGATGGAAGCAGCTCTGGGTTTCCTGCATGGGGAAGGAGCCCAGCTAAAAGCATCCTGGCAACAGAGGGTTAACCAGAGGAGCCAAGTGGCAGTGGCCTCTCTGGAATATTTTCTGCCACCATAAAGATCAACAAGCTGTGGTCCTTTTTCCACTTCCCAGTGTGGTAGGTGGTGTTGAGCAAAGAAAGCCAAATTCAGGCAAAGGACTGTATTTAGGATCTGGGGAAGATCCAGCATTTTGGGAATCACAGTTTGTAACTGATAAAACTGAGATTTCAGTGGCCTGATTTTTTTTTTCAGGGATATGCAGCACATGTGGCCCCTCTGTGACTGCACTTGTGGCTGGGCATTTGCCACTCAAGCTCAGGGCATGGATGTTTTGGGCTAGGAGCCTGGACACACAGGAACCCACCCTGAAAACCCTCCCATGATAGCTCAAAGCACAAAAGTAGAGAAAGGAGAAAAACCAACTATCTTCAGTCCTGCTCTCTGTTTTGGTTTTTGGGCCTCTGAAGGAGTCTGTGAAACTCTGAGAGCAAGGGAGTCAGGACCTGTGGGTGACAGCACTCAGCACGTCCTCCATGCTGGCCTAAGACCTGCAAGAGTCTTTGGGTAACTGGGGCAAGGAAACACTGAGTTCCTGCACTGCGAGAAGGGTGAGCTGACAGGCTCTGATCGAGTACTGGGTTTGACTGGGAGGCTGGGTCGGACTGAAGTGGCCCCTCTGCCACATGCAACCCCTTCATTTCTGGCCTTTCTTAGTGCAGGGGCAGAGCTCTGACTTCAACAGGATGGGAATTCAGTTAAATAGTTTAGAAGTTGCCATTTATTTGATGATTCTTTGCAGGAAGTGGCATCATGTGTTGGATCTGAGGTCTCTGATGCTGGCAGTGAGAGGCTGGGGACAAGGACAATCACTTTTTTTAACCCCTAACGTGCTTGCTATTGTGTTGGCAACCCCAGCATTTGAGTAACTCCGTTCTTTCTGTCCCGTGTTGGTTATCTCTGTGTTGCTGGTCAGATGATTTGATATGCAGCAAGGCCAGTGCAGCATTTCAAGCCTCCTGGCCTCTGCCTGCCTTCCTCCCAGCCTGGTGAGCAGAGTCATCCCCCTCTCCCAGACTCTGAACAGGGTGCTTTCAGAACAAGCCCCGAGTGCCCGGGAATGTTTAAAGCAGCACACAGGAGGGTTGGTGGGTTTTTTTTCTTTTTAGCTCTGCATTGACATTCCTGTGTTATCAGCCCCACAGCTTGTTGCTTTCATAGGAGGAGAGCTATGAATGGTCCAGGAATGTGATGTTCCACTCAACCCTATCTCTTATCAGCACACATAAGGCTGCTGCGTCTTGTGGAGAACTTTTCCACTGCCATTAGCAGCTCGTTTCTTCTCCTGAAGTTGCTTTTCATTTTATATATATCCTGCCTGCTCCCCTCCCCGAAGTACCCATCCATCTGAAATGGCAGCTACCTCATTTCCTTTGAAATCCCTTCAGCCCTGCCTGCTCCTGCAAGCTCAGGGCAGCCTATTCCAGCTTGCTCTGGGGGCACTTCAGCGATGTGGATGTGTCTCTGCAGCTATTCATTTTGGACAGAGGCAGTGGCAGTGGTGTGCTGCAGAGGATGCTGATGGGCAGGGGGCTGGTGCAGGGGGCAGCTCCCTGCAGCCAAAAACCAGCCCCAGGTGCACCCCCCAGCACGTGGGTGAAATTGTATCTGCAATAAGCAGGTATAAGTATATGGGTAGAAGGCTGTAGGGAATGATGTCTTCACAAGCCTTGCCAAGGGCACTCCAAGGGCCAGACTTTGCCTTGAGCATCATTTGCAGCTCTGTTACCACAGTGGGCACCACGTGGACATGTGCTGGTGCTTGGAGAATCTGACCCCAGAAGGAGTCTTTTAGAGAGACTGATAAGGACAACCAGGCCATAAAAAAAAAAAGAGATAAAAATAAAATAAAATTCTTTAAAAATGCCCTTTGGTATTTGTTTAAGATACAAGATAAGCTGACAAAAATGCAGAAGACAATTGTTTACACACACACACACACAGACACATACACCAGGAAGAAAATTCTTTTCCAAAAATAGCTGCTGACTATTTATTTATAGACTTTTTTTCCCTCCCCTTTCGTCTGACATGAAGCAGAGCATTTACATAAGGGGCAAAGAGATCTGATGATGAATAACTGTTTCTTGAGCAGACCAAAGTCCTCATTAGACCTGCCAGCAGGGACAGATGTCTGGGCCCAGGGATAGCACCAGAATTAGCAAGTATCATTTAACTGTCTGAAGTCTTCAACTAACAGTAGACAACCTCCTAGAAGTTCAGTGGGATTTTTTTTCAAAGCATCAAAATTATGGCAGGTCTGATTTATTCAGTTCTAAAAGTTCCATGGAGCAGAATAAAAGGTTTTGTTTGTGTCTGAGCTACACCTTATTCAGTTTGGCTTCTGTTCCCAGGCCCTTGACCACTTCCTGGCCAGCAAGAAAAGTATAAATTTGATACAGGGGGAAGTGGGGCTGTGCTGCCATCTGAATCTTGCAGGGAGAGGAACCAAGACAAGCTGACTTTTGCTGTTGGGCCATCTCCCAAAGGCCTTTCTGCAGACCTCTGTGGATCTGTCCCTAAGACACTGACTCAAGATCATTCAGAAAGTTTTGGGCAGAGAAGAGAAGTCATGGTGCAGCATTACCAGCACATCTAGATGTGCTGCTCTGAGACTGGAGTATGGACCTGTGGGGGACCTGCTTCCTTCTAGCACCGACTTCTGCTAAAACGAAGAAGCTGTCAGCCATGTAGCTGCCTTTCCTCTCACAGGAGCTCACAGCCTCTTGTGCTGCCCTCACCTGCCTGCCAGGACACCCTTTTTACTCATAATCTGGGGGTAATAACACCCAGATTGCTTTGCCAAAAGGACTTTGCAGCTGGCAGGTGGGGCTGCCCCAGATGCTGAACACATCCGGCCTCAGAGCTACAGCCTGTGCCTGTGGGCACCTTAAGGCAGTCTTATTTTCTTCTCACATATCCTTATGGTGGAAGTCCTTGTGGAGTCTTGAGTGTGGGACTGTGGGCTCAGGGGATGATGAAGGCAGAGGAGGAGGAGGGTGACAAAGGAGAAGCCTTGCTCTTCGCAGTGAAACCAGGTGCCACCACCAGGGAGAGGATGAGGGGAGCAGGGGCACGGAGAAACGCATTCTTCAGCTTTGTGTGCTGGTATTTTTAGTCTTGCAGAGTACAGAACCAAACTTTGGACAAAAATAGCTATCCACTTACATAACACCCTTGCTTCCAGAAGTTCCCCCACCAAAGCCCTGGGAGGCTCCTGGAACAGGGGGCTGACTCAGCGTGGGCGCACATCCCGGCAGGATTTGCAGTGCTCACACTGCACAAGGCGTGTGATGGCAAAATGCAAAGCAGCATCCCAGCTTCATGGTCCCAAGGATGAGGCTGGGTGTTGACCAGGGCAGAGAGATGCAGATGGGTCAGTTCTTCCCCTTTTTTCCCATTTGCCTATGACAATGATGGGCAAGGATGAAGAGAGGAAGAGGGAAGGATTTCCATTCTGTGCATTCCCGGTTTTGCTTTTTTAGATTTCCTTGAACAGTAGGCAGGCCAGACACTGAGCCCTTGCTCTCCATTGCCTTGCAGTGGGAGTTGTTGGTCTGACGTGGCTCAGTTTTAGTGTCCCTGTATCCCTGCCACTGCTATGACTGACTTCTCAGAAGTGAGATTCCAGCTCAGAAGCTCTGGAGCTGAGGAGGTCTGGAGACACAGCTCACCCTTTGACCCCCTCCTTAGGACAGAGGCATACTCCTGCTCAGGGGAAAGTTGCCCGGTCAGGGCTCCAGTTATTCCCGTGATAAACAGGGGAGTGTGGTGTCAAGGCTGCTCATTCTTTCCGTTTGCACTTTGGACATGCGTGGTTAGAGATCAGTAATGTGTCATCCTTTCTTCAGCCTGTTTTCCCTTGGCAGCCATGCTGTAAGTGGATGAGCCCGGGCAAGTCGGTGATACTGCTTTGTTTGCCAAGAGCAACATGACGTGGTGATAGCACTGGTTGGCTCTGAAGGACCAGTTCTGCTGAACGTGCTTGTTTTCCCCAGGCGCCAAGGTGGAATGGGTTTCGGGTAAAAATAACTGACCTCCCCGTGCTGAGCCTGGGCATTTCTTCCTGGGAAGCCATTTTTAACCACACATGGTCACCAGATGCAGTGGCCATCCAGGAGATCAAAGCTGGAAGCCCACCATGGGGAGGAGTTGAATTCTTTCCTTTTGCTATCAGACCTTCTCAAGTGGAACATCTTCCTGGTTATCCGCTGGTGCACAGGGGAATGTTTGGGGGGGAAATATGTGGGAACACTGGGTCACCCAGAGACGTGCAGTGGTGGGTGTATGTGTGCACGCTCGGGAACAAACGCGGACTGCTGATGGATTCTGAGAAAGCCAGGGCTGTCCACCGTGTCCCAAAATAGCTCGTGTAAACAGGTGGCCTTAGCCTGCATCCGTGCTCTGCGATGGAGATGCACAGCCCTGAAACGTAATTTGTTATGCAATTTATCAAAATAGTCATCCTCCAGGGGCTTTTTCCTAGTGAGAAGAGACAAGGAAAAACTAGAGACTAGCTTGCTTTATTGAGATAAATAGTGAGTTGTTTTCTAATGCCTTGGAGGGATTTTATTGGGAGTCTTATGCGACGTCAGAACATAGTGGTGCATTTATAGAAATGTTATTTTTATCTTAGCTATGTGGAGGGGTGGCGCTAAAATATCCGTATTGTTAGTGGCTGTGAAGAAAATATCTTCCAGCTCCCTGTCTTTTCAACAGCATCAGCTTTGGGCGTTGCTGTAGGTCAGGTCCCTCTGTCATTCTCCCAGAGGCACATACATCGCATGTAGGATGCAGGGATGCTCCGTGGGTGTATCTGCTGAGGGGAAAGCACAGTCTGGCAGCTTGGGCAGCAGACAGATCTGCTTTCTGCACTACTTTTCTTGACTACATCACACCAGGTGTACTACTTGCCCACAGGCTCGATGCTGAAATGTGGGGAGCCCTTCCCCATGTCTCAGCTGTGATGGCAGGATCCACTGCAGCTTTGGAGGGGCTGGCAGGGGGTCCTTATCTCTGGTACAGCAGAGCTGAGCTGTCATCCACGCAGGGACCATTACGTGTCTCCCATCTGCTTCGGCCTCAGCCTGACATATCTCACCTTGGCAGATTCTACCTCCAGCTAATTCTTTTATTCTTTGTTTAGAGATGTTCAGGCATTTCCAAACATAGAGGGGGAAAAAATGCCATGTTTTTCCCCAGTTAAAATTCTGGCCAGCTTTCTCTAGAGTAGCTCCAATACTCATACTGCTGGGAATTATGGAATATGTTGGGATCCATTCTGTTTGCCAGCCCGGTACCTCTGGGTTATGCTGGGTCAAACCTTGGAGGGCAGGAAAGTCATTTGCGTATGCTCATATGGATTTTACAGAGAAATTCCCGGAAGATTTTATGTGCTTTAAGCAAGTCCAAGCCAGGGACTGAGTAAGACTTTGGCAGCTGGCAAGTCTGTCCAAATACCTGAGTTGGAGGCAAGAAGAATGTCTTCCTGTGCTGTTAGTGCTCATCCTGTTAATATACAGACAAAGATCAAACAAAACCCCTGAGAATGTGAATAGAAGTGTCTACAGAGCAGAGCCTGGGTATGGCACAAGAAAAAGGCACTTGGAGTGGCATAAAATAAAATCCAGAGTTCTCATTCGGTGAGTGATCATGATCCAGAACAGGACCCGAATGTGGGAGAGGGAAATGGTCTGCAGTCATGCAGTTGGTGGTTGTGCAGTGCTACCTGCACAGTGAATTAAGGAATTAATATCCCAAGAGACCTCAGTGCATGTTTTGCTGTGCCCCCAGTAGCCTGCGTTGGATTTTCATGGGGATCCTGATTTGTCCAGGTCCCACCATAGTGGCTTAAATCCATCCTGCAAGCTCCCTTGATACCTCATTGTTGGAGGAAACACACCCTGAAGGCCTTTGGAAGCTCCTGCAGAGCACTGATTCCTTCTCTCCTGGTAGCTTTTCTCTAACTCTGGCTTTTTCTGCACAATTCACTCTTCCCATGGCCTGGCATCAGTCCAGGATTCAGGAGGGTTTTGCTATTGATTTTTACAGGACCAAGATGTTGCTGTGGGTATTCCACATCGTTGCTGTGGCTGTACAACCTGACATCTCTGCCTAGACAGGCTGTGGGAATTAAGTGAAGCATTTGCCCCAAAGGCTTTTCCCCACCCATCCGGCACTCATTGTGTCTGTGAGGACTTTCTGTCCCTGCACAACAGTCTTTCCTAGGATGTTCAAAGTACTAAAAGAGGGCAGGTTTTCATGCAAAAGCAAGCCATGGGCAGATCTGATCCCTAGCACTGCTTTACAAACAGGAGAGCGAGCAGGGAAATGTAATTCCCTACCCTCATTGAGTAATGCCTTGAGTTCTTGCACAGGGCTGGCTACTCAGGGCTCAGGTACCACCAGGAGTGACACGTGATGCATGACCAGCATCTCCTTTACATAAAGCCCCACGTACCCAAATGAGCCTTTTCCAGCAGAGGAAAGGCAGAGAGATACGTGCCGAGTCTTGTTTGTACCCACAATACCACGCACACGTTCCTAACTTTTTATAGAAACACTCTTGTTTCTCTGGGTGTGCGTTGGTTTGGGGTTTTTTTTCATCTGTGGGGATTTGTCCCACGAGTTGGTCCAATCAGCTCCCAAAATTGGGTGATCACGGGAGGCTGTACAGTGAAAATAACTCGTGAGAACTGAAAAACGCTCAGGACATCCAGGCTATTAATAAAAGCGAGTGCTGCAGAGCTCCATATAACTTTGCTGCATGAAGGACTCAGAAGCAGCTACCCAAACTGTTTTGTCTCTTCCAGCCAACAGAGCACTTGAGCTCACGTTGGATTTGTGATGTCTTGGTGTCCATTCTGTGCAAGAGGAGCTGGTGCAAACCTGCTTTAGGGGCATGGCTACAGCACCATTGCACTGGAGTGCAGTGGAGGAGCATCCCATGGCACCTCTCCCACAGAGGCAGCGGGCTCGCCAGTGATTTTGGCACGGCTGCACCCACAGGTGGCTTTGGAGAACCTCAGCCCAGAGCATGGCTGTGTTTCTTCCACGCTTGCCCATGAGCATGCACACTGCTTTAATCCAGCGCCAAGAGCTTCCTACTGCTTCATAAAGCACTTGCAGCATCGATTTCCAGTCCTTGCACTGTGGGAGCAATAACTAACGGGGCTGTAATGTTTTCCATTGCATATTTAACTCTGAATGCACGGCGTGGCCTTGCCAGAGCTGGGATTTGCAATTCCACAGCCTGGGAAAGGCGTGCAGGAGGTGCCTGGTCAGTGAAGGATCCCAGTCAAAGCGATGCCTTCTCCACCACAGTTTCAAAGATCAGCACACAAACAAATCACTTCCGACAGGGCACCTCTGTAAATGTGGGAAGAGCTTGCTTTGCTGTGATCCACATCTTCCAGGCAGATCTCAACCCCCACCCTCCTCTTCCCTCCGTGTTGTGACGATGCCAGATCAGCAAATGTTCAGAGAAACAGGATAGGCCACAGCTGTAAACCAGTGATGGCATCTTGTGCGTTGGGCTGCTGTTGGTTTTTTTTTTTAGCGTGAAAGGCCGGAGTAGTGCAACACTGCAATTGCATTGGCTAAGATAATAAATGGATCAGACAAATATAGCTGGGCATATGCTGAGTGTGGGTATGGGTTTTTAATTTCCCTTCTTCAAACCGAGATCTATAATAAGATGTTTCCTGGCTTGTGTGTGAGTGTTTTTAATAGCTTCTTTTTTTTTTTTTTTTTTTTTCTTGCTGGATATTTCTGGACATGGCTGTACTGGCCAAACCCTGCATAGCAGCTACAGTGAAAATTGTTTTACATCTCTGAGCTGAGAGTACAGTAGGTGCCATAGACTATTCTTCAAGTCTGCTCTGTCAACGAGTGAGCACATTAGCAGCCTTTCTTTGCAAACTGAAGCAGCATCAGAGATGGCAGAGGAAAGAGGTTTTGTTTGCAGGAGAAAAGCACAATTGTCTGCTGGTTCCTTGTTGGAGAAAAGGAGAGTGTGTTTTATTTTATCTGCCTCTGAAGCCACAACAAGTAATGGATTTGCTCCTTGATCTTCTCCTTTGCCAGTCCCAAATCCAGTGCAGTCTGGACCCCAGCTCTTCTCTGAGGGCCAACAAATCCCACAGCCATGCAGCAAGCAGGAGGTGCTGCAGGATTAAGGGGCAGGAGGAGCTGGTAAGCAGAGAGTTTCCCCCAACATCACTCAAACACACACCAGCAGCAGCTACAGCCATGGACTTGCATGAAACCACACTTCTCACAAGCTTTGCTGAGTCCATACTGTGCCCATCACCTCTTAAGCTGAGATAATTCAGTTTTACACTCCCCATCCCTGTCCCACATTACAAAGGGAGGATGCTCTGAGAGTCACCCTGGGCAGCAGCATTTCTCCATCACTCCAGGAGCTGGTTAGTCACCTGTGGATGAAGCAGGGCTTTGGGGCTGGAGTGAGTCATGTATGGTGACCACTCCTTGTGCTGGACTTTAAAGTACCTGCCAGGAGAGGCAGTTTATTAGAAGCCCTATGAAATGTGTGTACTTGCTTAAAATCCCATCATCAGATGTCGTCTGAATGATGAATCTCAGCTTCCACTCAAACAAAATGATCCCACATCCAGCTTTAGCAGCTTTGACCTAAGTGGTTCAGAAACCCAAAGGCATATCCAAGGTGTGTTCTTATTTTAACCAACAGAATTTATTTTTAAAGTCAGCATCATGGCTGGAAGAGGCCTGAACTGCAGCCATCTTTAGACTGGAGCCAGCTCCCAGGTCTCAGGGAGGACATTTCTAAGCTTCCTGCATAATACTTTAATTTGCCATGAGTCAGCATTGTAATGATGTTATGGGAAAGGTAAACACTAGACTAAGGAAGTGTGTTCCACAAGAAAAGATCAAACTAACCCGACCTGCTGAGACTGAGGGAAGGACATTTCTCCAGGGCACAGCAAGCCAGCTGAGAGAGGGAGACATGCTGCTGCTAAGGCACTTGCATCCCACGTCTGTGGAATCAAGAACAGGGACGTGCCTGATTGAAAAGGGAGACAATGGAGCAGTGGAGCTCCTGCTCTGACTAAGAGTTCAGCAGGGAAATACTTTACTTCTGTATCTCTTCTCCTCATCTCAGGGATGGGATCATCTGCCTTATGCATGTTAACAGAACAAGTAATCAGACCTTATCATTTCAGGGCCATGTCAGTCTCTCTGATAAGCAAGTTTGTAGCTCCAAGAGGCAGCAGTGGCTTTGGGAAAAACCGAGCATGAAAATGGGTGGAGAAGGGCACCGCCCTGATCAGTTCTGGCTGTCTTCTTCTGTCTTCTTCTGGCTTCTTCTTCTTCTGCAAGCAATAATGCACACTCCTCCTGGACCTCTGAAGCAGTTAACAGTGGGCAGGGGAGGAAAACAGGACCCAAACAAGCCTTTCCATAGGAATGCAATCCACTCCTGTGTCTTAAATACCAGCTCCTACCTTGATTTTGCCACTTCATCCCCAGCGTGATCCCAGCTCTGATTAGTTGAGCCCTAACAGCTCCTCTTCAGGGAGCATGTGTGGGGCAGTATGTCTGGAATCAACTTTACAAAGGGGGCCTGTCCCCTCCTTCCCCCCTTGTCCAGCTGGGCCATGCTCAGCTGCTGGGACAAGGCGTGCTGGGAGCAACTGCAGGGGCAGCTGCAGTGCTGAGGAGCACACCCCTCACACCCCTTGTGCCGGGGTTGGAAAGGGGCTGTCCCACTGCTGCGCCCACCAGGGCTGTGCCACCATCCCCCAGGCTCAGCTCCCATTCATCCAGACCAGCTGCAGACCCGGCTCTAAGTGCCCAGGGCTGGGGAAAGCACTGCTGCTGCTGCTGCTGCTGCTGCAAGAGTGGCTCAGCAGGGGATGCTCTACAGGTTCTGCCTGCAGAGAAAGGGCTTTCTGTGCAAGCTGCCTGAGCTGGCTGATGTGTGTGGTGTTTCACCGAGGGCTCTGCCCTGCTCAGCCTGCACTGTGGCTGCAGCTGCAACAGAGGCAAAACTCACATTACCCTGCAATACATCGAGAATCTGCCCCCGTTCCTTGGACCTGCTGGGTACCAGGTCTGCCTGGGCTTGTGTTTCACCTTTGGGCTGAAACCTCCCATGGCCAGCTGTCAGGAGTATATTCTGTCCACACTGCCATTCATCCCAGCCTCAGTACTGCATCTGTCCTCATTTATTAAGCTGTATACACCAGGTGGAATGGCCAGGGTGTCTCATGGCAGGAGGCAATCCTGGGCTGCAGGTGCATCCTCATCCTGGTACAAAAGGCAGGAGGAGGCCCGTGGCCATGGCAGAGCCTCTGCTGGGGGGACCAGCATCCTGTGCCTGCAGGAGGAGCACACACCTCACTGCCTCAGCAGGCACCCTACAAAGGGGCTTTTGCTCCCAAACATAGCCACAGTGTTTGTGTTCCCTCCCTCCAACAGTTCTCACTTCCCAGGCATTACCAACACATCCAAGCACACCGAGGCCCAGGGGGCTGTGAGGGTCTCCCAGGTTGCACAGTGACTCCCAGACACCTCTGTGTCCATGCAGATGGTGCTTGGCCCATCTCCTCCCGTGGATGTGGTGCAAACCAGGAGTTAAGATTGCGTGACACTTGCTGAACAATGCAGAGACACCTCTGCTTTGGGAGGGTGCTTAGGAAATTCTTGTTGAAACCAACCCACAGCCGGCTGCTTTCCTCCTGTGCTGCCTTGTGCCAAGAGATCGCTTCCCATCTTCCTCAGATCCAGCCTTGCAGATCTTCATGGACACCTCCCCCAGGCCTGAGAGTGAGGGAGGCAACGAGACCATTGTGTCTGAGACAGCCTGCACACCCAGCATCTTACACAGCATCTTACACAAACAGTAATGGGCTTCGTGATTGCCTCTGCTGCTGCCACGGCATCACCATCCCTTCTCAGCACGTCCATCACCACCTTCCCCCAGGGAACATTCCGGCTTCCCAGGAGGCTGGGAAGCTTTGATCTCGAGCCAGAGCAGTGGGATGGAGCACATAACCATCCCTGAGCCCTTCCTACGCTGACACCCAGCAAGATGACCCTGAACCTGGCTGGCAGTGGGACAGCGAGGCACAGGGCAGGGCGCGCTTCACGCTGCCTCGCATGCCTGAAAGGAGATGGGAGAGGTTTTCCCTGTCCTTGGAGCAAGTGGGGCTGGTAGCAACATCCTTCCTCTCAAGCCATGGTGGGAGAAGGACTTAATTCACCCCTGACACCAAGTGCTGAAGTGTTTGTTCTGGCAGCCAGTGCCAGGCAGCAGGAAGACACTTTAGACAAAGAGATATTGGGTAAAATGGAGAGGTGACCCAAGGAGGTGTAATTAGCTCTGCTGTCACATCGGAAAGGACAGGTTTGTATGGATTATTTCCAATTTCTAGCAACACCTGCTCTCTTGCTTTAACCAGGTTTCTCAAAATAAGGACTAATTAGCACTTCCTTGGAAGGCCAGCTCTCTCCAGGCAATGGCTTTACCTCTCAATTGGTATTCCTTCTGCAGGAAGGCACGTTAATTACTGTATCAGGAAAAGCTAATGGTAGCAGGAAACCATTTCCATGCCTAAAGCTAATCCAAGGAGAAGGCAGAGCTCACTAGATCTGGACTTCCTTGCTCATGCCAGGGGTGAGGGCTGTGCAGTGTGTTTCCTTCTCTGCATCCTTGAATGAGAACAGTATTTTGCATCTGCCTGATTTCTGTGGGGTGCTGCTCCCCCAGAGTTTGAGGCAGCAGCTCAGGGCAGTGCTTGTGCCACCCCAGCAGTGGCACAGAGCTAAGCCTGACCACCGTGGTGGCTTGGGGCCAATGGGAGCCCCTGTGGCATCTCTGTTGGAGTCTTCTGAGTGAGCCTGTGCCAGGGGGTGGACAAGGCTCCCTGTGCTTTTCTCAGCAAATGTAACTATGAACAAGGCTCTGACGACAGACAGGGATTAGCTATAGTTTGGGATTAATGGTGTTAATTGATGCTGCTGTTAATTGATGTTTGTAGAGTACCAGTCTAGCCAAGCCCCTCCTAAAGCCAGGGGATTGTGGTGAAGCTGATGAAGTCTCCTGGGATCAGCTGAGTGGTGCTATGATGCTGCAGGCGAGTGTGCCAAGCAAAAAGAAATGTGTGACTGGTCAGGGCAGTGCCCCCAGCCCAGTCCTTCATCCCTGCTGCTAACCACCAGGTCTGCTGAAACTTCATAGCAAAGAGCCCCCTTTTGAAAGCCTTCTGCTTTCCTCTCCTGCCTGAAGGGATGAAGTGCAGCCATCAGCTTGGCTGTCCCCAGCCCTTGTCTTCTTGTGAGTGATGGGAATGACCTTCTTACCCCATGACATGTTTCTGGAGGTGGTTTTGTATCCTTTCAACCTTCCTATCCATGAAATCAGTCCTCTTTTAAAAGCTGCAGTTTGGTGGCTTCCACAGCACTTCAGTCTTTAGGGAAAGAAGGTTTTTTGGGAAGTGATTTGTACTGAACAATGTCCTTGCAGCCTGCCATAGGGCACCACAGAGCACAAGGTGACAGGACACTGTCAGTCTCACCTTCCCTCTGCCTGAGGCCATCCAACCACACCTCATGCCTCGTGCTCTGAGCCTCTGAGTTTGTTTTTTGGCTAAAACATACATTCCACGGAGCTATCCAAGCTGGCTTTGACCATCTCAAAAGATGGGGACTCTGCTGTTTCCCTTGGTGCTTGTTTCCAGCTCTCAGGCTTGTGTTGCTGATGCATTTCTTACTTAACTCTTCCAGTTTTGGTCTATAGCTTTTATTTTTGGTTCTCCCTTTTTCTGACAGAGCCTTTTACTGCCTGGAGTTATGTGTTCATGCACTGTAATTGAATCCACTGTCTAAGAGGATGGTTCTCCAGGTCCCTTCTTACCAGCACCTTCTCCAGCTCTTTTTGCAGCCATGGACACCAGGACACGGATGCTGTCTCTTAGCTCCAGGTTAAAAATTCTTCTGAATGTATTTTTAAGGACCTGGTTAACACTTTGTGTTAGAACATCACTTGCTGCTCATCTGCAATTTCCCTGTATCTCCTTCCCTGCTTTCCTCTCCTTCCTTTGTTGCACTGAACTCTTGAACAGTAAAAGGAACAGAAAAGGCACAATTTCAAAACTCATTTAAGGAAAATCTATTTTTTCTCTACCCAATCTATGTGGAAGTCACAGCCATAAAACAAAAGTGAGGCCAAGCAAGGACAAAGTGCATAAATAACAAAAGATGTCTGCAGGAATAAGCATATTTAAGTTTTATCTTTTTAAGACCTTTCAGAGAGTTGTAAGGCCTTGAACCCTCTGGCAGTTTTAACTCCTGGGGACTTTAGAGAAGTTCTGCCTTGGGAAGCTTGTTCAGGAGGGGTTGTGCAGTGAAACATCTGCCTGTGCCAATTGCCAGGCCAAGGTAGAGCAGGAAAAGGACCAACAGCCTGAGCCAGTGGGGCAGCTCCTGCATATCTGTTGTCATGTCCCTTGGAGACAGATGTATGACCCTCCAGATGATAGAATTCCCTATTCCCCAACCAGCCTAGTTCAGCTTCACACAGCATTTAACATGGCTTATAATATTTTATAGACTCCACTCTGTAACTCAGCACTGAGCTATTATTTAATGAAATGATCCCCAATAGGGACCTTAGGAGAACTAATTGTACATAAAAGCTTTGGGGGTGGGGTGTTGGGAAACATCCACAAATGCTTTAAATACTGAATTTTGCTTCTCTTAATATTTATTCATTTATAGCCTCTATTCTGGTTGCAATTCTGCAGATACACTTCAGCAGGATGTTGATTAAATCAGGCACCAGTGCAAACCAGTATCAGACTCAGGCCCAGAGAAGCAGTATTTTGATTGTTCTGTAACCATTTTGCCAGCTGGGACCTTTTTTTAATGGCACTCATAGATGTGTGAAAAAGCAGTTGCAGGAGATTTCTAATGAAAGAAATTCAAGGAAGTCCCTTTGTATGTGCACCCAAGAATTTGGATACTCTTCCAGGCAGTTTTGCTTGAGGTCTCTTTATGGATCTCAGTCCACATCCACAGCAGCAGGAGGCTGAGCAATGGCTTGGGCAGCACTGAGGGTGATGCCTTTTCCTGGTCTTAAAATCAAGAGCCAAACATTGTTAGAAGGAAAAAAGGGATTTTACCTTGGGATTTATTTTAAGGATCCTTAAGTGCACCACGTCCAGGTCGAATGCACCTCCATGCACCCTGCAATGCACACCCCACAATAGGTCTGGTCTAACACTGTAGGTGTTACTAATTAGCACATCTATCAGAGATTCCCCAATGAGAGGCTCAAGTGAGCCCCCCCTCCCCAAGGAACCTTCCCCTGGATGGTTCTATCTCAGTTTACAAAATGTGTTCTGGAGAGGACCTTGGGCTCTGGGCACACTGATCCCTCACTGCAAAGCTTCTACAATGTTCAGTCTCCCAGCTTGACAAACAAGTCCAAGAATGCAGGCAAAAAGCACCAAGAATACAGAAATTGTAAGAAGGTATAGCAGGGGTATAAAAGAAAAGACAAAAAGCATCATGGCATCAAGGGGAGCCCCCTTGTGAGAAAGAAACATCTATTTATTATTTTTTCCTGTTTATTCTTCTCGACACCGAATCTGCAAAATAAATACGCTCCATTGGGTGTTGATGACCACTTGAATGCTTTGCAAAAAACTGATGCCTTATTTTATTATTAGGTTATTTTTAATGTTCTTCATTGTTTTATTATATCCAATATCCCAGCTTACAGCAGACTCTGGGGAGCTCCAGTGTGTTGGCACAACTTGCAAAGGACTACACGGAGTCGCCCATCGTGCCTTTGCACTGGGGACAGGGGGATAGAATGGAGCAAGAATTACCTTCAGGGGCCTGGAGAACAAAGAAACTTGGGGAGGCACCTGAGCGCTGTTGGTGGCATGAAGGGCAAGAGGACATGGGAGCTCTGGTTCTTGTCCCCCAAAGGGCTTTATAGCGTGCCAATTCCCACAGAAGGAGGACAGCTTCTGGTACAGGCTGATGAGTAATATTTTTCCTACTGCTGCTGAAGCCACTGGAAAAATCTGGTTGATCCAGGATGTCGCGTCAGAACCTAATTCCCGTTTCTGCGAACGCCCCTGGGCTGGTGTTCAGCCTTAATGAAAGGTAAGCTCCAGTCAATGGGAAAATGTGCTTAAGGGCTTTATTCCCTTTCCTAAGCACTCTGCTGGGTCTGGCCCCATGCAATGTGTCAAGCACTCGTTACTCTTATCTTTTATTGTTTTAATACAGATAGTTGTGTGGGAATAGCCCTCTCACCAGCAAAGGTGGGGATTTTTTGGAGGGGAGGCCACCCTGTGCATAGGCACTTACTAATAACAACCGGTGTTTGGGCGATGTTCTGGCTTTCTGCTCCGAGGAAATAAAGGGGAGGAAACATGATTGTCTTGGAGCAGGTACAAAGCTTTGAGATGCCTGGCTTGCATGAAGTTGCAGAAAGTGTTCCTCTATTGCAGGGCCTGGCAGCCTGGTGAGATAATAGAAGATAAAGCAAATTGTACGACAATGGAAAATGCTGAGCTCTCTGAGTAATTAAAGGTTGTGTAAGACGGGTCGCATGGCTTGCGAGGATTACTAATGCAGTCACGTTTGCATTATATAAAGGGTAATTAAAATGCAGCCTGCTTACCATTGATTACACCCTTTGCCTGGCACTGGTAGCAGTGGCTGCACAGCCAGGCAGCAAAGGTGGCTTGGGAAGCAGTGGCTGCCAGCAAAAGGAGAGGCTGTGGGGTGCAGGATGCCCAGAACCGTGGGACCACAGCTGTGCCGTGGCTTTGGACAAATCTCCCACCAGACTGTGTCCTCTCCCTGTCACACAGGCAGGAGGGTGCCTTTTCCTCCCACCATGCCACAGGCACTAAAGCTTCCCTATAAGAGCTTTTTGGGGTCTAATATGGGCAGTGGTGGGGTATAAGCAGGTCTCAGCAGACACCTGGGCTAGCCATGGACTGTAGGTTGGTGTAGCTGAAGAAGTTTTGCCAGGGTAACCTGAGGAAGCTGGGAGGTGAGAGAGGAAGGAGGTCTCTGGCAACAGCTGCTGCACAGCTGGCAGCCACCCTTAGCCCTAAACGGGCTGCCCTGCTTCTGCCAGCCCCACTCCATCCGTGGGTACCTCTCAGGAGCATGGGGTGGCACAGGTCAGAGAAGGGCAGCTTCCTGAGGCAGTGCAGAGCAGACCAGGCTGAGGATGCCAGCTGCTCCCACCAGGATTCCCAAAGCCTAGTTGCATCAGCAGTGAGGTGTGAAAGGTGGGAGTGAGCATTTTCCACTCGTCCCTACAGCAGGAAGAGACAGAGTGCCCAGACCAAGGAGAAAGGAGTGTAAACTCCTGTAAGCCCTTGAACCCCTGGCTGCATGTTCTACGGCAGAGGGGGCTTTCTGGTGCTCTAGAGGGGTTCAAGCAGAGCTGGGGAGGCCTGGGCTCTGTAGGATGCCCTTCTTCCCGGGGCTCTGTCTGTCTGCTCCTGGCAGGGCAGGCAAAGGAGATGCCTCAAACACACATCCAAGGCTGTTGGGATGGTGTGAGCACACCATGTCTCTGAGTTCCTGATTATTGTTCTGTGTTCATGATTGTTTCCCTGGGACTCTTGTCCTCAGTGCAAGGGTGCTTCTTGAGCAGTGACAAAGGCAGTGCCTCCAAGGGAGCTGGAGATAAGAGTACACAGGAGAAGGAGCTGGACCTACTGTTTTCTCCATGGAAACATGATTGGCACTGAGCTGCTAGGCCCAGTAAATTCAATTAGGGCTGGAGACAGAAATGTGTTTAAAGAAAAAAAGCCAAGCTGGTGTAAATGAAAATATAACTGTGTGCTGTAGAGTTGTTTGGGCTGGCTCTTTGATTTTTTGCAGTCCCAGATACTTACCAACTACAAACTTGTGGGATGTGTGTGTTGAGGGATGTTTCCTGTGAAGCCATGGTACCCTACCTCTGCCCTGAATTACAGGGCTGGACAGTCAGCCAATACCAAACATTTGAAGAGTGAAATACTTCTGGGAAGTCATTTTCCATGCAAGGCACTTGAAGAATAACCAAAACCTGAGCTCCTGGAGATGATAGCTGGGAGCCTTTAGCCTTCCTTCCAGCCAGTCCTGCCCCAACAGCCCTCCCGTGGCTTGAGAGAAATCACTTTTAAATACACATTAGCACTCCTTGCAATTCAGGGGGCCCTTTTAAAAGACACCTGAGCTACACAGAGAAATGCTGTGAGGTGAGGAAGACGCAAGCCAAGTTTGAAAACCCTGGTTACAGGTGGATGTCTGTCCCAAATAGCCACCATGAACTTTCCCCCTCTGTCTTTATTGTTCCCCATCCCCACAGGTGATGTGCTCTCTGTTTGGCTAGGAGTCAAAATAATTTCTTGCAGCTAAAAAGCTGCAGCTGGAATCTGAACATAGCACTTTTCCACAAAAACCCAGGCAAATTAAGAACAAAAGTTCCCCAGCTTCAGCCCTACCCTTGACACAGTGTTTTAGCCCACTCAGCCTCCTCCACTCAACCCTGGGTAGCAGTGTTGGCATCTCCTGCTCCCCAGACCATCCTACCAGGCAGGGCAAAAGCCCTTCATCCCACCTTTTCTCATGGGGAGGAATCTGCCTGCAAAGCCACAGACTTCAAAACTGTATTTTTCTCTCCATGGAAGGAATTCATCACTTTAACTGCACATTGTGGTGGGTACAATACAGCATTTTTTAAATTGGTGTCTCACCTGAGTTTTCTGCATTCTCTCATGAAATCTCATGATTGGTTTGAGATCTAATTTTCCTTGTTTAGTCCCTGGGTGGCAAACCTGTGGAGAAGTCAGGAGGCATGGATGGCTTTTCCAGTGTTGCTACCGCCTTTGCTTGCCTTGCTTTTAGATGCTTATCCAAAATATGATTTGTTTCCCCATCTGCACAACAGAGGTTGTTGCTCAATCGCCTTTAAAAACTGCTCTGAGAACCTGGGGTAGAAACCAGCCAGTGGGCTCCAAGTTGAGTGAGTTTCCATTTTTTGAATCTGTAGCAGTTTTAATTCTGTGCTTTGAAATACAGAGAAGTACAGAAACGTTAGACTCTTTTCTTTGTTGTTGTTTTTAAAAGCTCTGTAATTTTGGTGCGGTGCGAGAGTTAAAAATAAATTCTTCCCACAAGATTTTAACCTTGCACTGGACCAGGTCTTGAAGGAAGCGATATTGATTATAGTTGATTATAATTGTCAGGCTTCGGCATTTCTGTATTGTGGAAACCAAGCACCAGGGCTGGGGCACGGGGCCTCATCCCAGCCACACTCTGCTCTTTCATCCCTGTTATTCCCGGCTGAACGCAGCGAAATGCCTCTGGTCTGGAGGGATGCATTTCAGGCTGCTCAGGGAGGAGGAGCTGGCCCTGCAGAGGAGCCCAGAGGCGCGGCCAGCCGGGCTCTCTCCCGAGCGCTGCCCCGGGGGGAGGAACCCCCTGGCTCTCCCAGGCGGGCTCTGCCCGCAAAAATCAGCTCCGACCGACTGCTCGGGAACAGTCATCCCTCCGGGCAGGCCAGGGGCTCATGCCATGGACTGGGGGACAGCTGCACAGCTCCCACATCACCGATGCCCTTCGCAGAGGTGGAGCAGGTGGGACTGCTGTCACTTGCCCGGCAGCCGGAGCGACCCAGAGCCGCGGATCATTGCCGAGAGTGTCCCCCTGCCGCCCTGGCTGGAAGGGGACACCTTGGCACGAGGCCACGGGAAGCTCTCTGGTTGCTCAGGTGGCCCCGCGCAGGTAGTTTTGCTTAATGGTATTAAACAGAGGAGGGTCATGTTACCTCGGGGATCGAGCGGTGAGCTTTGTACAGGGAGCCTCTCCTGCCACGGACGGGCCTGGGGTGTCACGGGGAGCCAGCAGGGCAGATTTACTGGGGAGAGAAGCTGGTTAAGGTCACCTGGACTGCTCTCAACAAAACTCACCTGTTCCCAAGAGTGTAGCCCCTCTCTTTGAGCCCAAGGTCTTTGGTTAATTTTATAATATTTTAACTATTATTTGGGGATTACCTCCAAACACGCCAAAGCCATTTATCCTTCTCTCCCTCCTCTTGCCCAGACCCATCATCAGCCCAGGGCTACCTCCAAACATGCTGGAGCCATTCATCCCTCCCCATCTCCTTTTGCCCCTGCTTTCCACCACTTTGACTGCTGGAAACGAGCTCCACAGTTAAAACAAACCCTTTCAGGGATGGCCATGTGTCTGCAGCTATGTGAGGCTGGGGTAGAAACCAAATATCACATAACAAATCAGAGAGGTGGTGTCAGGATCTGCCTGCTGGCACGTGGGCGGAGGACAGACGGACAACGTGCCCAGAAGCTGCTGGCCCGGCTCTGGTGACACTGGCAGCTTGTCCTGTGCCCTCCCTGAAAAGCTGGGGTGGGAGCCACAGTTGCCTGCTGTCACCTGGCCAGGCTTGAGGTGGTGCATCCAGATACTGAGAGAAGATGCTTTAAGGGGGATGTTATAGTGGACACATGTAAGTACATGTACATAAAGGGCTGCTCATGTCCATTGTCAATCCAGAAAATGGCAATTTCGGTCACATTAAACCATTAAAAGAGGCGCTCCCTTGACTTCTGTGAAGGCAGGACAAATTTCAGGCGGGTTTCTGTTGCAAGGGAGAAGTGATGAACTTTTGATGAACTGGGGCTGGAAGCAGACAGTCGCTCCTATTGAATCAGCATCGTGTAGGGCTGGCCTCATTAATGAATGTCAGAGAGCCCGCCTGAATCAGAGGCTTCGGGCCTCTGCTTTTTCTCTTTTAATTGCATTTTCCAGAGTTCACAGGCCAGAGTAAGTGGGGAAATTTCTGATGGGTCAGAAATGGCTGTGGTTTGGAAAGAATTTCAGGCATCCTTCATGTGACCTCCTCCTCCTCCTCCTCCTCCCTGTGCACAATTGTTGCTTTTAAAAGAAGCAGCGATAATGGGGGACCAGGGGAACTGCCGTGCAGAAATGTTGCCCTCAGTCTTGCTTCTTGCAAATCCCTTCTTTAACCAGTAGACCAGGGAGAGGCCAGGAAGATATCCAAGGATAGAGGGCTGGAAGTCTCACTGCCCTGCTCTCCTGTGTGAGCCAAAGCCTAGAGCAGCCACCAGGCAGCTTATGGAAGCAGCCACCAGTGGAGTTTGGGGTTAATTTGGAGACAAGTCAAGGTTTGCAGAGCCCCAGGAGCAGCTGGGACTCAGTCCCTTAACAGAGATGGGGGAAAGCCCCCTGTGCTCCCTTGCTGACTCAGCTGGCCTGGGCAGCTGGCCTGGCTGATCTTAAATAAGCCAATTAAGGCTGAATGGTGGGAATGCCTCTCAGCTGAAGGCTTGATTGAATAAAGGCTGCAAGATGTAACTAATAGTGCCCCAAATCCCAGCAGAGTGCTCCTTATTTAGCCAGTCTGTTGTGCCCCCCCAGCTCTTCCCTTGCCACAGGCAGGACATGACTCAGTTGGCACAAACCCAGCAAGGAGTGAGTGGCACTCTGAGCCTGGAGCAGGGCACTGAGGGGAGCAGAACAGGTCTCCCAGCCTCAGTTTCCCCACCTGCAAAACCAGGGATGCTGCTGAAAGGTGCAGGGCACCCCAGGCTGTCCTGTGATGGGTGTGGGGTAGCACTGGGTTAAATCAGAGGTGTGTCTCTGGGGGAGACAGGTGACATTATCACCATGTGTGAGGGGAGAAAAGAGATGGGCTTTCCAGCAGCCTGGTGGTCATCTCTCCATGAAGTGTCTTTGGCTTCCTGATGAAAAGGTGATGATCCTGCCTCCTCAGCTCTGGCTGACTGCACTGTGCTTCCCAATGTGGCTGTGGAAGAAGCTGGACACAGCAGAAACAGGTAACTGTTATCTCTGCAACACTCCACAAGAAATTGCTTTCCTTTGGGCCCAAGGCCTGACATCAGGGCTAGCTGCAGCTTACCTCCATCTGTGGTTCCCAGGTGGCAAAACCCTGCTCTGGCTCAATCTAAGAGGCAAGATGATATGTAAGGGCCCAGGTCCTTACCTGCATGCTGTACTGCAAAACAGGATGGTATTTACAAGAGAAGGAGGAATGGGGATTTTTTCCTTTAAAAAGTTATTATTATTATCATTTTAATTGTAAGGAAAAAAAAAAAGCTCTCTTCAAAGAATACCTCCTTGTGAATTTATAGTCCTCCAACCCAGTGTTTTATGATCTCAACAAGAAGCTCATAAAAACAAATATTTTGAAAGGGGGAGGAAAAGAAAAGAAAAGGGGTATAAAAGAGGCACTGGCAAGTCTCAACTGAAAACATGGAGGGAGCTTTCCCAAGGCAGGAGTTGCCAGAGAAGGGGCTGGGCTAGCAGAGCAGGAGAGGATGTTTTATGGGATACCTTTTACTCGGGCTCTCCTCAGTGCTGGTGGCTCAGGAGGCTTGGCAGCAGTGGTCAGGCGCTCTCAGCACAGGGGCATCCTGCACAGGGCAAGCAGGTGGGACACAGTGGGCTTTGCTGCATCCTCTGGCAAAATCCTTACTCATCCCAGGGCTCTGCCCAGCTCTGAGTGGGAGTGACTCAACTGGAGGAGGTGTGGGTCTGGAGGATGCTGTTGTGGGGAGGGGGAGGCATGTGCAAATGAGGGGCTCAGAGCCCCTCATTTCTGCTGGCATTCAGGAAATGTGTTCAGTTTGACCTGGAGCTGGAAAGGGTTCACAAAGGTGGAGTGGCCCTCTGGCAGGGGGGCACAGGCTCTCTGCTACCTGCCTACAGCAGAGATGTTTCTCCTTAGAGACATTGGCTCCTACAAATGACATGGCAAAACAACACAGAAATGCTGAAAATCTGGTATTCAGCAGTCTCGATTTCTGTGTGAGGGAGGGAAGTTATTTTCTAGGGTTTGGTGGTTCCTTTCTTTCTTTTTCCTTTTGCCCTTCATGCTCCCCAAAGGCTCTGCTGTATTTTACATGTTCTGGTTCATCAGCCTCTGAGCACCTTCCCCTTCTGTGCTGCTGGAGTGGAGCAAAATTGGCTCTGCAAAAAAGATCCCCTTGCTGGGTCTGGTCTCCCAAGTGCAGCCTGGCCACACAGCTGGGCTGTCTATGATCCAGGGAAATTAAACACCAAAGCTGCAGGTGTCTGCTGTCCAGGTAAATTCACTGCCCCTCCCAGACATGATAAAGGCAGGGAGGAACATCAGTCCCATCCTCTGCCCTATAGCCACAGTGAGGTTTTCTTGTGTTTAGTGTCCCACGTTTCTGTGCTGGGTTAGAGTCCTGTTGGTGCCACCACGACAGCAGATGAGCTGTAACTGAGCCACCTTCCAGGATCACCTGTGCCCTTTGGCGTTCTTCCTTCCTTTCTCTGGGCCACCTTTTCAGTGCCCTTTCCAAATCCCAGGCCTCAGCACCCAGTGCAATCAGTATGGGCTGGGTGAGCCCTGCTTTCCCTCTGTACCCCCACCACTGACATGTTAGGAGGTCATTTGGCCCTTTTGGATTTGCTTCTCTGCTCTTATAAGCTAAGGGTAGGTCTATGGTGTGTCTGTGACCTCTGAGTGAACAGGCAGCTGTCCCCTGGAGCCAGCAGCAGGGAGAGGTGGCCTGCAAGCCATGGCTCTCCAGAGCTGCTCTTTTAAGGCTGTGAAAAGCTGTTGTACCTAAACAGGCATTAAGGAATCACTTCTGACATCACAGAATAGTGAGTTGGAAGGGACACACAAGGATCATCGAGCCCAGCTCCTGGCCCTGCACAGGACAGCCCCCAAGGGTCACACCATGTGCCTGAGACAGTTGTGCAAATGCTTCTTGAGCTCTGTCAGGCTGGTGATGTGACCACTGCCATGGGGAGCCTGTTCAGTGCCCAACCACCCTCTGGGTGAAGAACCTTTTCCTGACACCCGATGTAAACCACCCCTGGCACAGCTTCAGGCCATTCCCCTGGGTCCTGTCACTGGTCACACAGAGATCAGTGCCTGCCCCTCTGCTTCCCCTCACAAGGAAGCTGTAACAGCAGTGAGGTCTCCCATCAGTCTCCTCCAGGCTGAACAGACCAAGTGCCCTCAGCTGCTCCTCACACGGCTTCCCCTCAAGACCCTTCATCATCCTCACTGCCCTCCTTTGGTCACTGTCTAACAGCTTTGTGTCTTTCTTACACTGTGTCACCCAAAGCTGCTCCAGCACTCGAGATGAGGCTGCTCCAGTGCAGAGCAAAGGGGACAATCCCCTCCCTTGCCCAGCTGGCCATGTTGTCCCTGATGCCCCTCAGGACATGGGTGGCCCTCCTGGCTGCCAGGGCACGGCTGGTTCATGCTCAACTTGCCATCAAGCAGGACCCCCAGGTCCCTTTCCACGGCACTGCTCTCCAGCCTCTCATTCCCCAGTGTGCCCATACATGCCAGGCTGCCCCATCCCAGGTGCAGAATCCAGCACTTTTCCCATGTTGAACTTCACCGGGCTGGTGATTGCCCAGCTCTCTTGATTTGTCCAGGTCTCTCCTGCCTTTGAAGGAGTCAACATCTCCCAGTTTTGCCTCATCTGTGAACTTGCTCAGTATCCCTGCCAGTCCTTCCTGCAAGTCATTTATGAAGCTGTTGAAGAGTGCAGGGCCTGGGGCTTCCCTCCTGCAGCCGTGCTGGCTGTGATCAATGACTGCACTGTCCTTCAGGTGTTTCTCAATAGCTCCACAATAATCTCCTCCATAACTTCAGCAGGCACTGAAGTGTACACATAGCAGCATCTCTTACTTTTGCTACTTCTTTCTTTATTTTCTGTTAAAGTCACAATCAGTTTAAAAATGTGTAAGAGTGGCTCTTTCACAGCTGGCACTTTGGAAATGGGGAAAGTGTAATACTTCCCCTACACTTGCAGAAATGTGTTCAGTTTTTCCAAAACAAGAGTTTTACTTCCTGGCCAAGGTCCAGAATGGAAAATTTAAGAGCAGTAAATATTTCTGAGTATGTGGTGGGGGGGTGTTGGTTTTGATTTTGCATATTTTTTTTTTTACTTGTTTGTTTGGGGGTTTGGGGTTTCTTTTAAGTTGTGGAGGGTGATTGCCCTTTCCCCCAGCTCCTTGCACAGCTGCAGCAGGATGTGCCCCTATTTTGGGAGGTACAAGCTGATGTGATTCTCCTTGGGTTCCCCCACGCCTGACTTGGGGGCTGTGAGAGAAACCTGTGGGGGATGATAATCTGTGTAATTCTGGCAGTGCACACACTGTAACAGGAGAGCCTGGGAGCAGCAGGGTGGCTGGGCAGGGCTGTGGCAGATCCCATCTGTGTATATATATATATCTATATATACATATTTTTTAATATATATATATTTATAAAGGTCTATGAAGATCAGTGGTCTTCCCTGCACTGCACCCATATATGTATAGGAAGAAAGAAACACGTTTTTATAGGCTTTATTTTCTCTCTTACCCATGCATATCCTCAGAAATACTGATTCCTGAGTGTAAATTGTTGGGAAACAGCTGCACAAGTCCATCCATTTGCTGGTAGACTCATTTCCTCTGCATCCTTCCACCCCTGCATTTTAGAGAGGAAAGGGATTTATTATAAGGCAGCACTGTGGAAAAAACTTCCTTAGAGAAACCCACTGGATAATCTGGGAAAGGCTTGAGTAATGGAGCTTTTTGTGAGCTAACAGAATAAAACTACTCCACAAAAATATTATCGTTGGGAACACGAGCTGAAAAGGGAATGATTCATGTGAAAGCCAGGCTGTGCCTCTGTTTCCTATGAATCAGTGCTATGAAAAGTGGGAGAGGGCTGGGGCAAGATGAGCACCTGAGACCTGCCCCGAAGCATGGAAAAGATAAAACACCTTTATTAAAGGCCTCATCAGGAAGTAGCAGGGAGTGTGAGACAGACTTGGGAAAACCACAGGATGGGGAGTCCCTAGAGCTAAGGAGAAAGCCGTACGAGGAGCCTGCATGATTGCTGAGAGAGTTATGATTAAGGGCCAGCAGGCAGAATTTCCTGTGATACTCCATGCAAGTGGAAACAAATCTCATCACCCCTCTGCACCCACGCTGCCTCATCTGGGAACACGAGAGAAGAAACTGCTGCCAAACAGGAGCTTTGTGGGCTATCTCTGCTCTCTGTTGGGAGGGGGCTTAGTGGAACAGATTAGGTAGAGAAGAGTCTGACCTAGCAACCCTTTTCCTATCTGTCTTGAGGAGAAATTAGTCCCATCCACTGTTTAATGTTTCACAGGCAGCAGAACTTGTGCTCCTGACTCACCAAGGGCTTTTGAAACCCACCCCTAATTTCTTCCCTGATGCTGCCACTGGTTGAGGTGATGGAGGAGAAGCAGGAGGTCTGGCTTTTGTGACATCTTTGCTTTCTTTGTGCCTTGCCAGAGACTTTGTGGGAGCACTGAGGTTATCTGGTGGTGCATGCAAGCCCTGGGCCCCAGGGGAGCCACAGGGCCAGAAGCTGCTGCATTTCCTCTCCCACACCTTTGTGGCTGGGCTGCTCCTGCCTCTGACAGTCCCCCGAGGTGCCATGTTGCTGAATTTGGACTGGGACTTTCTGTCACACACTGTGTTTAGGTTGTGGATTTGCATGGTTAACTTGGGTGTCTTAATGAGCAGGCACTTGCTGGTGGCACCAAGCACTTGCCTCTCAGGGGCTGTGGCACTCTAATGTGGGAGCATCTCTGTTGTGTGGTCAAGGACACTGCAGTAAGGGAGAGAAAAATGAAAAAAAGCCTTTTTTTTTTTTTTTTTCACAGGCAGGTTTTAGGCACCCCTATGTCCAAAACCTTTGGCAGGTTGTGGGTAATGGCTATGGCTATAACTCACTTGGAGGTCCCTGTGCTGCCTCACTTCTTGGAGGTGGCACAAGTGTGATGCCACCAGGCAGGGCTGGGGCTGTCAGACACTGGGGGCAGGGGGGAATCCCCAGCTGCCACGACTGCCCCTTCCCTGCACACTCATGGTTTGC
The DNA here is from genome assembly GCA_013399225.1 of Rhipidura dahli. NCBI lineage: Eukaryota > Metazoa > Chordata > Aves > Passeriformes > Rhipiduridae > Rhipidura > Rhipidura dahli. Next base: position 578,646 of record VXAC01007671.1, read on the forward strand.
CCAGCTTTGGGGGGGTCTTTTGCTGAAACAAAATGGTCCAGGTGACAAAATGGAAAAACTGGTCATGACTTATTCACAGACAGATCCTAAAAATATATGGCTATTGTTCCTTTCCTTATGACCCAGCTGGGATGAGTTGTTTTATAGAGGAAGCAAGAAGATAAACAAACAATTCCAGCATGCGAGGGTGAAGGCTGCTGTCCAATTTTTTTCAACTTCCTGAATCCGACTCCTAGATCATTCTTTGCTATCAGGCTTCCCCTCTCCAGCTCCCCTTCTGAGCAGGAAAACAGGAAAGATGGCTGAGGCTGTTCTTGGTGAATGCCATTCATGTAGGGAGACACTGGGGACCCTGGGCCATGGTGCTGCTCCTCCCTGTGTCATTGATTCAGCTGTGGGTCATCAGGGCTGGGGAAAGGATGCATTGTGACCCTGGCATGTGTCACATGCTGGGAAGCTGCCATGGATGGGAAGCCCACTGGTGGATGTTATTGCTCTGGATGTGATCCTTTTGCAGCTTCCAGAAGCCTACCAGTGCTGTTGGTGAGGTCTGATGGGGAAATGTTCTTGTTGACCAAAGTCTGGATCTACAGCTCCTGCTTTCTGTGCTAACCAGGATATTCCTGCCTAGCTCAAATCGAGCCACCCTTTCTTCCCACCTCCCAGCGTGGCTTTCACCCTGCTCAGCAGTTTAACCCTGTCACCTCTAGTTTGGTCTGAGCACAGGGAGGAAGCACAGCAGTCATTAGGCTGGAAAAAGAACCACCCAAACCAAAGCATATTGCAGGTAGCACAAAGGTCTGGGCACCAGGATACAAATCCTTGCTCATTTTAGCAGCAGGTTGATCTGTGACAGCTCATGCCAGGTTTAGTGGTGTGTTTGCTTGGTTCCATTCAGAGGGGGGGCTGGTCCCTCGTGTGGCTGCACACGCCTGCGTTTGTACACATTTCCCAAATCACAGGGGGTGATTTAGAGCAGAGCCTCACATGGCCTTGATTTGCCCCCTGACATGATACAAAAAAAGAAAAACATGGAGAGAGGCAGCACTGCTTGTCAGCCACCAGCTCTGCAGCTGGTGTGAATCAGCCCAGCTCCCTGGGTTTCTGTGGGATCACGCTCCTTACACCCCAGAGATGCTGCAACTCCTCACATGTGAGGCTTCCTCTCAAACCTGTCGCAGTGTCAGACCCTGCACAAGCACCTGCACAGCAATACTGAGTCTTGCAAGCACTGTGCTCAGCAGCTGCTTTGCTTTCTGTGCAAGCTGGCCATCCTCAGCAGGGCAGGAAGAGGATGAGCAGGAACAGCACATCTGTCTCTGGGCTGCCCGAGTGCCACTTTGCTGTATTTTGGCTGGGCAGTGGCTGAGAGGCACTGGAAGAAATTAGGCTGCCTCAGCAGCTCCAGTCTCAGTTTTTTCTCTGATAGTTGCTTGCCAGGTGAGGATACAAAGTCAGCATGATCACTTTTTTAGGGTGATAGGGACAAAAATCTGTGCAAGAACCTCAGACTTGAGACCTCAGCCTCTCTGCTCTGGGCACATCTGAGCCTGGAGCTGGCTTTTGGTCAGCGGTTTCCTGATGCACTGCAGTGCACCTCTTAATCAGAGCACCCCCACGTCTCATGGGTTGGCCAGCCCAGACCCTGGCTCTGCTGCTGAAGAATCTATTCTTGGGTTAAACCCGTGAATTTAGGATGCAGGTTGCCTGGTGGGCTGCCCACAAACCTCATCATGTTTGAACAGGAGCATCCAGGATTTGAGAGATTTGCCCTTAGCCCTCAGTAAACCTAAAGAAAACCCAAGTGTGCCCTTGCATAGCTGTGAGTCTGTAGCGTTATTTTAATTCTGTTATGTGAAAAAAAGAACCTGCAATTCTGAAATACTTTTAATAAGCTTCAATAGGCTGGCAGTCTATGTGTCAGGTGGGGCTGGGCTGCAGGGTAGGAGGTGTCTGACCCTCCAGGGCAGCCTGGCCTTCATCACACAGCACTCCTCACCTGGAAATCTCCAGGGCATTTTGATTCTTCCTCTAAAACCCTGCCTGTGACACCACTCTAATGGCATCAGGGGTGCCACTGGAGAGTTACCTAAGGACCTTCTGCCCCAGTCCCCCCCTGCCAGGGCTGCAAGCACCAGGTGGGCTTGGGGAGCAGGTCATGGGATGGGAGATGGCGAGGGAGAAGCCAGCATCCTGACAAGGTGCCTGGGTGTCTTGGGCAGTGTGGGCACCTCAGGAAAGGAGGGTGATGGGTCTGTGTCCCTCCAGCATGTGGGGAACAAAGGGCCCTTTCCATCAAGTTCCATTGTGACGGATTTCGAGTGAAACTGAAGCAGAGTGCTCCACCAAAAGGCACAGCAAGCAGCTGCCCTTGCTCAGCGTTTATCCCAGCCTCCCCCCTGGCTCTGGCTCTCTGCTCCTTTCACTGAGCACCTGGAAACAGCTGACTAATGGAGATGTGCAGATGGTCATCAACTTCTGCATTATACAGCACGTGGCTAAAAATAGCCAAGGTTGCAGGTCCAGGCCCCAGCTCTGCCGGGAGAGATATGCAGGGCACAGGCAAGAAGTGATTTGTCCCCTGGTGCCATGGCAACAATTCTCAGATGTGAGCAGCAGGACAGCAGCAGCATGGTGCTGCTCCACTGGTGCACGGGGTGACCTTGGGGAAGTGGGAAGCAGCAAGGTGGGCCATTGTTCCCTCCCACAGCCCCCTTCCCCATCAGCTCTGGCACCAAAGAAGAGACTTGGGAAGGATAGACTAAAATAAGGAAAATGTGCCTTGTTGCATTTGCATTTAGATGGCCAAGATAAGGATAATTAGGAATTACAAGTAAAGGTGATACAGGAAAAATGCAATAGAGAGATTTGTGGCTGTATCACTGAAAGTGCCTGTACTTCTTTTTTTCCCATGTGCTTTTTCTGTTCTGCTTGGTTTAACTTAGCACTATGCTGCCTGTTAGCTGTGGTGCTCTGGGTTGCTGCTGGAGGACAATTTAAGCAGACTGGTTTCACTAGGAGATGGAACTGGAAGTGTTGTAAATGTTGTCTAAACCAAAGAGGGCAAAGGTCCATCTGCAGCTCCTCAGCAATAGCTGTCTTAGCACATTGCAGCTCTGCTGTTTCTCACGTTGTCACACGGTCTCTGCAGTCTGACGGGTAAAACTTCACTTTTCCCCTCACTGCGAGGGAAAAGGAGATGGGAACTGAACTGAGATAAACAATTCAGGTACTTCTGCAAATATTTTCTCTGCAAAGGGCTGAGGCATAAGAGTTTAATACTGTTCTTCACTGCAAATGACCTTAAAAAAAAAAAAATAAAAACAACCCAGCATTTGCTTGCAGAAAGTTGTTGGGTGCATCTTTGCTTTCTACTCTGTTTTCACATGAGGAAACAGCCTGAATATTCTGGACCTTATTTTCATGTGTGACATAACCTGTCTCAGTTTTCAGGGTGTGCTTATGCTTAATTTTCTTTAAGGAGCTTAACGTTTTTCATAATCTCAGCCCCAAATACATTAGATGGCCTGGTTTGTATTGGGCTCAGCATCAGGGCAACTCAGGCCCCTTTGAAACCTCCCTGTGGGTACCAAAAATGAGACAACCCCAAGCACCAGACTTAGGTATACAGGCCTTTAATGAGTATTTGACGTCCTCATTTGAGAAAGGGAAGTGGTAGAGGAAAATTGAAATGGAAAGGGGTAGAGACCCAAATGTTTTGGTACAGGAGAGGAACTGAAGCATAGCCATGTTTCAGAATTCTCTGTCTCCACCCATGCTTGTGCTCAGCTCTGTGTCTCCTCCTGCACAGAGTGCTGCTCTCCTAATGGAGGCTCAAGGCATTGGTTGGAAACTGAGTTTTGAGGCAGGTGAGCTTGGTTCAGCTGAGTGAAAAGATAGAAAGCATTCAGAAAAAAACAACCCAGATTTGGGTTTAAATTTTATATGCCTGTTTGAGTTTCAGCTACAATGAATTTTCCTCTAAGCAGGCCTCTGTCAGTAAGGCTGAAGAAAAGTCCCTGCTTTATTCTGTCAAGCTCTTTTATGGGAAAGTTAAACAAATGTTTATTTTTCACAGCATTGCTTATCAAATGTCTGCAGAAGGACAGCCCTGCCTCTGAAGAGAGGGACCTCCCCTTTCTCAGAGCGTGCTCTTGGGCAGGTGTCCCAATTCCCTGTTTGGGACTGAGCAGGAAGCATGGAAGGGGAAATGAAATAAAAGCAATCAAATATAGTCGGGAAGTACAGTCACCAGCACTGCTTCTGGGAGTGGGCATCCCCTAACTCCCATTCTGATGCTAGAGCAGATTTAACAAGGTGGGTTAAATAATGAGTTGCTTGGAATGAAAAGCCTCTGCCTCTGATGCAAAGAGCACTGCAAGAAGAAAAAATTCTGCAAGAATTAGACACCTGCAGGATTCAGATAGCTCTGACTCTTAAGCTGCTGTGTGAGTGTTTCTGCAGATAGACCTTGAGAAAAGAGCTCAGGGAAGTGCAGTTCCCTTGGCTAAAGGAGATCACACTTGCCTTGTCCTGGGAAATGCTGGTGTCTCTCAGCCCATGACCAGAGCCAGCAGCTCGGTCCAGCTTTGCATCTTTGCCTGCATCTTTCAGTGATGGAATCGTGGCTCAGAGCTGGCATTGCTCTGGGACAGTGGCACCTCCCTGCACCTTCTCACTCATGTTTTGCACTGCTGGATGGCCTCTAACAAAGCAGAGCTCAGTTCCCACAAAACCCAGATTTTTCCCAGCGATACCAGCTGCTTCCCTAGGATAACAGGGGTCTGATGAGATGGGAACCACGTGTGAAATTGTGCCCAGGGCACCGGGCAGGGCAGGCAAGGAGCTGTGTTGCTTTAACAGGCACCCACAGGAAGGGTGATGGAGCAAGAGGAGAGCCTGCAGAAGTTTCCAGGCACCATCAGCCCACCCTGCCTCCACAGAGATCATCCATCACAGCAGCCACGATGGGAGAGGATTTACCAGGCACAGATTTGGCTGCTCTTTGAGCTGCTCGTCGAGGCACTGGCTGCAAGTTGGCTCATGGCTTTCTGGCACTCCTGCCACGAAGGCTCTGTGACCACCCACATTTCACCCACGGGTGCTCCTTAACCGAGGCAGAGCAACCAAGGACAGCCTGCGCTCTTTCCTCCTCCCCCCAAGCTGCCCCTGCACCCTCCACAGTCAGGCAGCCTTGGGGCTGATTTCCAGCTCAAAGCCAGCCCTAGGTCTGGAGTGCTCTTCACCCCTCCCACGGAGACCTTGCTCCACAGGAGGTGCTGCTCTTGATGCCTTTTCCTGGTCTTAAAATCAAGAGTCAAACATGGTTAGAAGGGAAAAAGGGATTTTANTCTAAACCCGTTGTTCTTAGCAAAGCATTGCTGTAGACTTCCCTCCACCCCTCTAAGAACACGAGGTTATTGCTAGGGGGAATAAGGTGTTCAGCAGGTATTGCTTTCAGGTGGGTTTTGAGCTGTGTCTACCCTGCAGAGGGAGCACACAGAGCCCTCTCCCCAGTGACTGCAGCACCTGGTGCTGTGCCCGGTGTGGGCAGGGGCAAGGTGGCTGCAGTGGCTATTAGAGGCTCTCATCAGTCTTCAGTCAGGGTGGACGTGAGACAAGGATGTGGTTAGGAAATGGGAGCATGAATGAAAAGTCATCTATCAATTGGACTTATTAACCTAAATGTGTCAAGTAAGTTTCCACCAAAAGGAGAAAATTTATTTATTTTTAATTTGGACCATTTTAAAAATGGAGAAAGAGACAAATTTGCAATTTTTTCCCTTTTTTAATGTAAGCAACATTGCTTGTCAAATCTTCAGAGAGTACATGGTTATTTGTTCACCTGTCTCCAGCCTGAAAACAGCTAGCAGCAAAGAAGGACATATTGGGATCAAGAGGAGAGTGGGGTGAAGAGTTTAACTTTTCAAAGAAACTCTCTTTCCAGGGATCATTAGGTGCTTTCTACCAGACCAACGCTGCTGCAGCACTCTGTGTCTGCCTCTTGCCTTCTCTGCCTACACAGTGTCTTGCAAGCAGCTGCATTTGCACTGCCTGTGCCCTGAGCTGGGAGGGCACGAGCCAGCCCAGGCAGAAAGCCACTTAGCCACAGTTAGCTTGGTTCCCCTCCAGCTGGCCTGCTGTACCGAGAGAACGCACGTGTGTGTCACCAAGGGCTGCAGATAACACCTTGCTGCCTTTTGGTGGCACACAGATAGCATATGGGGCCTGGAGATCTTCTAGGAAATCTCACCCAGCTCTGGGAGTCACTCCTGGGTCAGTCTCTATATTTGAGGTGTCTCGGGGCACTGAAGAAAAGCAGTGAGTTTTGAGGTCTGGCGTGTCATGTCAGTAATTTCCCGCAGCCTAAACCTACTAAATTAAAATCTGCATCTGGATGTAATATCCTTAAATTAATTTCTTCTGGGAGTCCAGGACTTTAGTTTGGCCATTATAGAGAGGTTTTTAAGAGGTCCTTTCCTAAACTTCAAGGATGTTCATACCTGGAGTCTTGACTTTAGCCCAGTCCTTGTTTAAGCTCTCTCTGGACAGGACAAGTGTGGGATTTTTTTGTCTCTTGGGAGAAGAAAAAGCAGAAGTTCCATGTTGGTGTGATTTTTTTCTTCCCCTCCATCAGGCTTTACTCTGTACAACACACTTAAGTAAATCAGCTTTCTGCTTTCAGTGGCAACCAGGACCTGCTGCCTCCCTCTCAGGAGCAGGTGCCTGGTGGTCCCTTGTCCAACATGTAGGATGGCTCTGCATGGCCACTGCCCTCCTGCTGTGGCAGCTGTGCAGCCTACAAAGTGCATGTGGAAGAGGGGTCATGCTCCTTCTGTGGAGGTCAGGACTGTGCAGAGGTGACCACTGCCAAGGCATCAGGCTTCCAGGGCTGAACCCTTGCTTCAGAGTCACACGTCTGTGAGAAATTAAGAATCCTTCCAGTTCCGTGCAGCAATTTACTGTGAAACCAAGAAAGAGAATGAACCACCACATTGCAAAGGTTGGAGCCAGTTCCTGTTGTACCCCTTGCAAATTCATTCCTCCCCCAAGCAAAAAATAGCACAGCTCTTCCGTTCCCTTTGACAAACTCCAATCATTTTTATAAGCAAATACTGAGAGCAAATAAAAATATTTTGGAGGTTCTGAAATGTTGATTCATGTCATGTTCCGGCCATAAAGGAAATAAAGGGCTGGAGATCATAACTGTTTTCCCAGTCTTGTCTAAAATGGGAAAAGGAATCATGGCAACCCAAATGTTTTTAGATAAACTTTGCCTCCAGTTGTGAGTTTATGCCTGGCTACCACGTTATTTTACAGATGTTAATTTCTGTCAGTATTAGATGTGGGTTACTGTTGTTCTTCTGCTGGCTTCTTTGTCCAACCTTGACAAGACCAAGAGAGATCTGCCCTAAGTTTGCTGGACCACTGAAGCACAGAGGGCTGGGCACTTGAACAGGCTTCCCAGGGCAGTGGTCACAGCCCCAAATGTGACAGACTTCAAGAAATGTTTGGACAATGCTCTCAGGCACATGGTGTGACTCTTGAGGATGGTGCTGTGTGGGGCCAGGGGTTGGACTCAATGGTCCTTGTGGGTCCCTCCCAATTCAGAAGATTCTGTGATTTGGAGCTGAGGTCTGCAAGGTGCTGTCATGGATTTGGGTGCCTGTTGGAGCAGGGCTTGAGACTTGAGCTCTCTCACGATGGGGTGTACCACTGTGTTTAGCCTGGAGAAAAGGAGACTCAGAGGTGACCTTATCACTCTCTACATCTCCCTGAAAGGTGGTTGTAGTGAGGTGGGGGTTGGTCTGTGTCTCCAGGCAACAGCTGACAGAACAAGAGGACACAGTCTTAAGCTGCACCAAGGAAAATATAGGTTGCATATTAGGAAAAAGTTTTTTACAGAAAGAGTGATAAAATATTGGAATGGCCTACCAGGGGAGGTGGTCGTGGAATCACCATCCCTGGATGTGTTTAAAAAGAGAGTGGATGTGGTGCTCAGTGCCATGGTTTAGTTGAGGTGTTGGGACAGAGGTGTTGGACTCGATGATCTCAAAGGTCTCTTCCAACCTGGTGATTCTGTGAGTCTGTGTTCCTGGAGGCAGCCGCCCCACAGGGTGTCCCCAGACCACACACGTATGCAGTGGCTGCTGTCAGTAGTCCCAAGAGCTGCAAAGCTCCTGACTTAGGTCTCTCCTGGGCCACCAACCATGACCTTGATACATCATTATTAATCTTCTGCATGTTTCATTTTTTCTTTCTTTTTTCCCCCACAACAAAGCTTGAAAAAACATCTGTGGGGGGTGCTGTAGGCAGAGAGGCTGGTGCTTCCATTACATGGGGATACTGGTGTGTGTTGCATGCTCGGGGTTATTGTGTGGGAATACTCAGAGAAGAGGTTAGTGAGGAAAGTCCTGGAGGAGGAGCCTTCCACACCTGCATTACCTGTCTCGTGGGAAATGCAGGGAAACAGTCCCCTCAGCTGTGCTTGGTTTGCCTTCTGTAAGGACGTACTTTGAGCAAACAGGGAAGAGGTTGCACAGAGAAGTGGTTGATGGCCCATCCCTGGAAACATTCAAGGCCAGGTTGGACAAGGCTCTGAGCAAGCCCATCTAGTTGAAGATGTCCCTGCTCATTGAAGGAGGGTTGGAGCAGATGATCCCTAAAAGGTCTCTTCCAACCCATACTATTCTATGAATATGTGGTATGGATGACCACGGACTTAAGGGCCTTGGAGAGAGGTACAGAGCTAAATCTACCTGTCAGTGTAGACATATTTATTTACATTTTAAGCCAGAATTGTATTGGTGGCTTACAAACAAAAGGAGGAAAAATGGATTAGTCTTCTGGATTCAGTGGCTGCACTAGAAGAGGAAAGGAGGAGGAAGTGACTTATTCCTCCTGAAAAGGTGGTGTGGTAAAATACAGTGTGAAGTTCAGCAGTGGTAAATATAGCTAAATCAATTGAGTTTAGTTCATATCCTGAGAGCCATAAATGTGCACAGGTGAAATTTTATGAGCTTTTAAAAAGAACTTTATGAGTTTAGAGGGAGAAGCAGTATAATTTGAAACTAGCAATGGAAAAATAATGTAATATGGATTGTGCCATACCTAGAAAAACCTGTTAACTCACCTTACAGGAGGACCATAAAGCATAAGCAAGGAGAAAAGATCTAGGGATCTCTTTTATTTTTCTCCAGGACCTTGATCCAACCTTCTTTCGAAACTGTAGTATCCATTGAAATTACTCTCTGGGCAGTCCAGGAGTCTAAAGGGCTCCCAGGGAAAAGTCTCAAAGAGGAAAAAGTGAAGAGGACAGAAATGTGCAAGTCTTTGGTAGGCTCTGCTAGTTCTCCATCACTGCACCCTCTGGTTTCCCTCCTGGGGATTAGAGGTTGCCCTACTGCACACTTGATAAGAAGCAATGTTGTAAGACATGTAAAGATGCCTGGTATTGTCTGCTTGGTATAAGAAGGGTGGCCTGCAGCCTCACCTGAGGCATCCGAAAACCAAAACATGCTGTCTCCAGATGCTCTTCTTTATGAGTGGCCTTAAGAACAGAGGACTGATAGCAGCAGTAGGCTCAGATTTGTGCAGGTTTTCTCATTTAAGAGACCAGGAAACACGTTCCCCTTACGCCTCCTGGTTTCCTGCTGAGCTCTGCCAGTACCTGGAGCTCTCAGTGATATCTCCTCCTCTCTGCTGTGTTTCAGCAGAGGGTTCCTTGGGGTTGCAAGGCAAACTGAGGAAGTTTTTGGGGAGGGGAGGCCGCTTGTGGCTTAGTTTAGTGACAGACTGGTCAGCAGCAGCAATCAACTTCTGTTCAGCCATGGTGAGATAGGGCTGCGAGCCATTCTGATAACTGCCAAGGCAACTGATCAATTTTAAATATCAGCATTTCCACAAGTTCAAGTAATGCAATGTCATTTGCACTGATGCTGTGTGAGTGGGCTGCTTTGATTTGGTGAGGTCTTGCTTGCTCCTGACAGCATTCCCGTAGACCTCTTAGTCTTTTGAGTGTGGTGAGACAGGCCATGCTCCAGAGAGTTGCACATCAAAGGAGAAGCCTTTGTGACTAACCAACCCAGTCTGGTTCAAAATCAGATGTCTGGGAGTGAATTTTCAGCAGACAGCTAGATCTAGAGCAGTAATTAGGTCAAGAGCCTATTATTGACCTCTTCTCACAGGCAAGATTTTATGCAAGAACAGGAGTAGCCATCCAGCACTGCATTTGAGACATGGTCTTCCGAAACAAAGGCTTTATTCCAAATAAAACATTTCCCCCATGTCAGCAATCAGATCTGGCTTTGATAGAAAAGTCATCAGCAGGATCCTCGTATGGTGCTAATATCTTAGCTTTCCCTTCTGCAGTTGTGTTTGGTTATACACACATTATATATATGTGTGTATTTAAAGCTCCTTTTGTTAATGCACCAAATATGCGAAGGCAATTAACAGAAGATTGTGTTTGATTATGGCTTACAAGAAAGTCTCCAGAGAAGTTACTGTTCATTAGTCAGTGAGCAGCCCTTTCAGCCATGAATGGTGACCTTGGCAGAAGGTCCTGGAGACCACAGAATTAATTGAGAAAGTTTTAATAAAGGCTGGTGCATGGAAAAAAAGAAAAAATCTATATGACTAGTGCATTGTTGGCTGGTGACGATAAGTTTGGCAGATACCTATCTTGTTACAAAGTCAGATTCTAAGTTCATTGCCTCACTGTTCTTTCAGGGTAGATTTGATGACAAGCTAGAGAAAGGCAGTTTCAAAAAAAGTTCTTTGTTATATTCTGAAAGATGTCTTGCAGTTTGACAAAAGTGTAGGCTCACTTAATGGGAGTCTGTTGTGTTTAGCCAGATGCTTTCTTGGAATAGCATTTTTCCATGGCATCATAGTTAACAGAAGTGGTTGTGAACACATTCACTAGCTCATGTGGCCTAAATGAGTTTTCTTAATGAAAAAAATAGCCTTCTGTGTTGACTCCAGTTGCTGTTGTTCCCCCAGTCACAGTTTGTTGTTTGTGAATGCTCTGAAACCCTCAGTGCCTTTAAATTCATTGAGCCTAGGTAAGGGGGCAAATATCAGCGTAGATCTAACTTCTTAAGCAGGCATGGCTAAACTTCAGGAGGGGTTTGGATCTTCTTAGATAACACCATGGAAGTACAAAGGGCTGGCACACACTCAGAAGGTAGTTGGGGTGTCTTTATGCGCCCACTGATTCATGTGCCTGCAAATGAAATGATGGCATCAGGGGCTAATTTCCCTCAAACTGACAGCGTGCTCACTGAAAATAAAGATTGAAGGGAGGCTTTGTGCCATAACTTTCTCTGAATCAGAGTATACTGGAAGGACTGCACTATTTTCTCTCCTTGTGAAGCCATAATTAAGCAGTTACATCAATATTTGTTCTGAGATCATGGCCTCTGCAATTACAGGACAGTGTCATCTTGAAACATGTGGACCATGACTGTGGGGAATACTAAGCAGTCCTAGATGATGTGAGGTTTTAATCAAAGCCCACTGAAGTATTTGGGGCTCTTTATACTGACTTGGATGGGTTTTAGATTGAGCTGTTGAAATCCAGCAAGTTTAGGTAAATAAGCATGAGTAACAAAATGTTTCTCAAAAGCTCATTTTGTCATCAACACAAAAAACACACTGCAGAGGCTCAAGATGCATAATTCAAGCAATTAAAGGAGTTGTTGTTTTCTTTCTTTTAAACAGAGAAATTTTTCTCACAAATACTGAAACTTTGAGGGTTCTATCAACTGCAAGCAAAACTGTCCCCACTTCCCCATCCCTTTTCTGACTGAAAACTACTTTTTTTTGTTACTATTTAAGGTGAAATGAGATATGCTGTTAGTACAGTTCATGAAGACTTACTCCAAAGGGGATAAAAACCTGAATGTACGGGTTAGACTGGAAGCCAGCATGTCATTGGCAAGCGAGCAGCCTGCTCCTCTAGTGTGGGCTCAAAGTTATCCCGTGTGGTTGGACTTTTATGCTCTTTTATTTTTTTTTTAAACATTCTCCTCAAACAACACTGACGGGCTAGAGAGGAGCCAAAATATCCTGCCTCAACACCTGCGAACTTTGGATCTGGAAGCACGTGGTGGTGGGGGGTTGGTGCCAGCTCTCTGCTGGCCTGATGGATGGGACCGCAGCCGCGGCCGCCGCGTTTCCAGGGGCTCGGGGCTGCGCCTGGCGCTGAACTTTGCCTTTTAGGAAAGGTCAGCTCCTTCCTGCCGTCCCACCACGTGCCCAGTGGTTGGGACGAGCCAAGCGACGGGGACAAAGCGTCACACAGCACAATGAAGAGTGTTAATATGAGTAATTATTGCAGTATGTCACTGCACTATTTTAAGGCTGCTTGTTGCATGCCAAAGAGTGCTCTGGGCAGGGTTTTCATTACAAAATCCTGCCAAAACACTTCCTGAGGGGATCGTGATAAATATAGATAGCAGAGAGCCAGCCTGAAGCCACTGCAGCAAATAGCAAGAGTGCACATGCCTTAGGGTCCTCAGGGCTCATAAAGCAGAAGATACTTGAGTTGGCTGAGGTCCCTGAATAATTCAGCTGACTCCAGTGAGGGATTTTCAGGTAGCCTTTTGATATGGTATATTAGACATGCTCAGGAATCGTCTCCCAGCTCCCACTACCAGTGCAGTGGGGGTCACTTTTATTTCTGGCCCTTCATTAATCATGACGGATCCCAGTCAGATGTTTTAGGACAACCGCTTTTCTCTTTTGTTACACAGCTTCATTGTTGACCATCTGTAGAGCATTGCTCTTTGCCTCGTGTCATGGCAGAAACAAAGAACAAAGGAAAAACTTCTGGCTGTTTTTAAACTCTCCCTTTATAGCACGACCATTCCCAGTTGCACACGCATGCGAGCAGCACTGCTGCTGGTTTTGCAGGAAGCTTTATGTCCTCCTCGCTGTCCCCAGGGCTGCCAGAGGTGCCTAACCCAGGTGTTGTGTCTGTAGTGTTGTCTGAGGACTACTGAGTGACCCTGGTTTTCATCTCCCAAGGCTGCCAGGCTTTGAATTTCTGCTCAGTCAGTGCAAAGCATGGACTGCATTAAAGCACCTGTACACAGGGGTCTGAGCAGGGTCGCCTTGCCTGGACCAGCCAGCCCAGGAGCTCCGGTGCTGCTGCAGGAGGGACCACTGCAAACCAGTGACCCCATGCAGGCAGCAAAGACTGTGATGGCTTTGGCTTCTCTGAGAACAAAGCCAAGTGGCACACCTTGTAGAATGGCCACGCACTTCCTAAAGGCTGATTTTCACGCAGCCAAAGCTGCCAGGCCAGGAGGTGTTTTGTGTTCCAGTGGGCAGCAGAGTTGGGGCACAGAGTGTCCACACAGTGATGAGGGATTGAAGCCATGATGGACTGTACTGCTTGGAAGCCTGTAATCCTTCCTTCAGGCTCTGTCTCTCAGGGACTGGTGTAACTTTTTTCCTGTGTTGTTGTCAGCTGGGGGCTGTTGCCAGAGTGTGAGATGGGTGTTCTAGGTGCTTTTCCTGGACTTCTGCTCCTGTTTGGCAGCAGCATAGCCTCTGCTGGCCCGTCCTGCTCCAGACTCACTGACCAAGGCTGTCATGGAGTGTAACTTCTGGAGGTCCTCTACACTTCGTATGTTGCATATTGATTTGCCTTGAACCTCTCTCATCTCTGAGTCTGACAGACTCCTCCATGGAATGTTACTCCAAGAGAGACCTGTGAGTCCTCTCCCCTCATAAGTTCCTGCAGTTCTTCTCCCAGCAAAAACCGAGGAGTTTCAGCTCAGCTGAAGGAGTCATGAGGAGTAGTGGAGACAGCTAACAAAGGGGCCCCATTCCTCCCACAAGCCAAAAGCCTTGTCCATTCAGGAACAGCAAAAAGCCCCTTCTGTAATAATTCCCTGCTGCATTTTCCCTTCTCACTTAATTTTCTCCCATGTCCTGGCTCCTGGAACCACCTGAGAGAGCCCCAGGGCAGGCCATGTGGGCTTCTTTCTGCCATTCACCTTCTCCTATTCCCCCATTCTGACCAGGTGTGTGCACAGAGCTCTTCCTGGAGCACACACAGGGAATGGCAAGAACACAGCAAGTTATTCCCACAGCTTCCAGTGAGTGTGGCCTGTTTCATGTGCTTTTCCAGAAAATACCTCTGAGCTTTGAAACAAATTCTGCCATGATGTCTCTAAATACTTGAGAAGAAGTAAATTCCACTCAGCTCACTGACAGGGGTGATGGTTCATAAGCAGCAAATGAACTTTGGTGTCTGTGTGGGCTGCAGAAAGACAGACACCTTTTGTTTTTCTTTTAAGGTGTAAGGCTATCATAAATTCAAAATTGTCCATACTAGATAAGGGGTGTGTGTGTGTGTTATGCTGTTACTGATGTTTATTTTTTGTTATTCGTGACAAGCAACCTGGACCAAAGTCAAAGCCCTTTCTCTTATCTCCAGAATAATTACACCTGTAAAACAAACCCCAGACCATCTTGTTAAAGTATGAGAGATGCTGGTTTACTCCTCTGTTTGTTTGTTACATGGCAGGGCATACAAGGTATTCAGCAATAACTCTGAAAGTGCAGGAAAGGGTGTTCTAGCGAGGTGATGTCTCTTTGCAGCATCTGCACTGCTTTGGTTGTAAAGCATAACAAGTGACTATACAATAGGGAAAATGTCTACTCCAGCAGTTTTGCTCCTCACAGAGAACTCCCTGTACCTGCTGGGACGGCTGGATCAGTTGAGTGCTACCTGCTCTATTTAATCATCTGTTTTTGTGAGTTCCAAGAGCTGGAAAACAGGAATAACAACATGTTTAGAGGTCTGATCCTTTCTCACGACCCACAAGGACTGTTTCCACCGCTCATTCCAAAGGGACGGTTGCAGGTAGTGGAAGTGGAAAAAGTTATGAGGAAAGATAGCTGTGAAGGTTTGATTTGGACATGTTGATCTGAGCTAAAAACAACAATTATTTCCACTTCCCACCCTCCCTGTCCCACTCTCATTGTTCCCACCCTCAGCAGACTGACCTGTGGCAGCCTGTGAAGATGCACTTTTGCCATAGTTCTCTGTAGCGTGCGTAAGACAAGCCATGTGAGAAGGGAAGATATGGGATTCCCACCTTTTCTCCACTCTAACCCTCTTCTCTCAGCTCTCCTCTCCTCTGCTCTGTGCTTCAAAGGAACTGTTTAAAAACTGGTGAGATATTCCAAGCCCCAGAAGGTACCACCACAGCAATAAAAACAATGCCAACTATGGCAGAGAACATGCACCAAATAAAGTGCTGCCAGAGTAGCTCCTGGGACCTGTCATAACAGTGTCATTCCTATTCCATTTCCATTCTACCCCTTGGTTTCACACAACCAGATTAATGCAGGGGTGGACCAGGTCTCAGGCACAGGGAAATGATTTTGGTAAGAAACCCTTTCTGTCACCAAAGGATGCTGGTGACATTCAGGCTTGCATAGCTGCTCAGGCTGTGGCCATCTGAGACTGAGAAGAAAACCTTCTTGAATAGAAAATTCCAATCATTGACCTCATCAGTACAAAATTCATATTTTGTGGGGGGAAAAAAAGCCCAACAGTAAAGAGCTGCAATCGGAAAGCACAACCTTGAACTGTGACCAAATGGGAATTGGAAAAACCTGGAAGTTACAAATGAATGTCACATTTTTCCCTTATACAAAATTTAGTGTTGGCCCTAGAGACTAGTGATTTGTCTTTACTTCACAAAGCTTACAGCAGCAGACCTCAGCACTGCATTCTTGAGCATTTTGATTTGTGGGGCCTACAGATTTCCCAGCAGCACTGCTCTCATAGTTAATCCAATCCTCCTGCCAGCACACCCAGTTCTCTCTGTCTTGTGCTGGACCCCTGGAGCTCCTCCAAGATCCTTGGGGACCTGCAAGTGACAGGGTAAATGGCTCTGAAGCAGCAGCCCAGTTTGATGGTTCTTTTGTAACCTGCACAGACTGAATGGAACTTTGGATTATGTTAGAGAAGGTGGTGCTCTGTCTCCATCATCACCTGCCTAGGAGAGCAATATATTGCTTAAGAGCAGCAAGAAGGGAAGCAGCAACTGCTGTCATGGCTCAGCATCCTGAAAACTCCCCAGGGGCAGGGAGCTCCTCCCCAAGCAGAGTACAAACTATGCTTGAAATGTCTCTTGTATTATTATTATTAATTAAAAAATAGTGTTCTGGTCTGCCTTTGCCACAGCACAGATTCCCTACAGGCTGAGCAGATTCTATCCAACTGAAACGCATATTCAACAACAAGAACATCCCCTGCCAGTTACTTAAGCAAAATGCCTCATGAATCTGTCTGTGTGGGAGCTGACTTGGTGCAGACAAGCCCAGAGCTCGCTGGAGAGCTCAGGGTCCATTTGCAGAGTCACTGTGACACTGGCTTGGTCACAGCCACTCATTTCTCTGCACCATCCTGACACAGAGCCAAGCACAGCACAGGAGAGTTTTCCCAAAGCCAGGTAGTTCTTGCTGCTGGGAACAACTAGTTTGAAACTCCAGCTTAACCAAGACCCTTCTTGTCTGAGAGTGCTGATGACCCAGAACTAGGCTGAGCTCCCATGGAAATAAAGCCAGTGACCTGCTGCAGTTCTTGGCTGAGTGATGTAACTTCTCAGCAATTTGGTTTCCCCAACTGTAAAACTTAAATAAAAACTTAGAGGTGTTGTCTGCCAAAGAGCTGTAAAAGTCTAGGGAACTTTGACACCCTCTGCTCCAACACAGAACAACCCACTTCAGTTAACTATATTACATTTTAAGGTTTAGTCAATATTTGTACACCTACAGGAACGTATTAAACACTGTGTACATGCTATGAAGTTTTACCGCAATTTTTTTCTTACTTGTGATTCTTTGGATTTTTTCTCTCCCTCTTCTCTCTTTTCTCCTCTCCCCTTTTGCACAGTAGTAAGCATAGAGAAGGTATAGGAAGGGCAGAAGAGTAGCAGCAGAGCCTGTGAATAATTTTAGCTCTTCACGTACTAGGGTGATCCAGGTGAAATTCACGTGCAAGCATGAGTTCCCTAAACCTTGGAGAACTTGAGAGTGCAGAATCACCTAATAAGGAGACTGGTTCAGGAATTGCTGGTCTTAGAAACATCCTCTTTGCAATGAACTTTCAGACCAAAGTCTGCTATTGGTGGGCAACTTTTATCCCTTCCTCATCTCACTTCAGTAAATTGTTGTCAAGAGTCACACCAACAATCAAACCCCAGGTGAACCCACAGCTCCTGCCCTGTTCTGTTTGGAGGTTTCACTTCTTTTGATCTCTCTGGGGAAGCAGCCTGGCTACAGTCCACATGTTTTTCTCCACAGCAACAGAAACTGGTGAACACTTTGTTCAGCACAGTGATGGTAAGGGGTAAAGTCGAAGCAAATCTGGCTTTGTCTGTTGTGGAAACACCAGCCAGGGGTGAGGTTCCTCACAGGGGTGGGTGGGGAGGGCTGCACAAAACAGTGTCAGATCCTGGATGGCTCTGGCAGTTCAGCCAGTGCAGTGATCAGCTCTGTGGGTACCACTGCTGTGGCAACTGCAAAGGCCATGCTTCCAGACAGATGGGGATCTTCCCAGTCATTAGGTAACTAACCTTGGGCATCCTCTAGAGGCTGGGAGAAGGACACAGACCCAGACACACACCCCAATGTACACAGCCTCTGACAGAGCAGAGATGCTGCCAGGAAATTCCTCAGCCATGCCCAGTTGCATGCCCAAAGCTAAGTGCCTGCATCTGTATTGAAGGACTCTCTGTAGTCAACCAGCAGCCTGTTCACCAGAAACACGGAGTGCCTATTACTTTTATTGTCTTCAGTAAGACCTAAACTTTCCTAGAATGAAACAAAGGAAGTCAGAAAAGGGAAATGATGTAATGCACATATCCACAGAATCACAGATTTGGGGTCAGAAGACATCTTTAAAGGTCACTTCCAACCCCACTGCAATAAGCAGGAACATCTTCAACTGGGTGAAGTTCCTCAGAGCTCTGTCCAACCTGTGCTTGAATGTTCTCAGGGATGGGGCCTTTACCACCCCTCTGGACAACCCGTTACCATGGTTCACCATTCTCACTGCCTTCTCTTTCCTTATATCTAAACTGAATGACTCCCTTTTAATTTAAAACCATTACCCCACATTTTGCTGAGACAGGCCCTGCCAAAAAGCCTGTCCCCATCTTTCTTGTAAATCCTTTTAAGGTACTGGAAGTTGCTATAAGGTCTCCATCGAGCCTTCTCTTCTCCAGGCTGAACAACCCCAGCTCTCTCAGCCTGTCTTCATAGCAGAGGTGCTCCAGCCCTCTGAGCATCTTCGTGGTCTCCTCTGGACTGACTCCAACAGGACCACATCCTTGTTATGTTGGGGGCCCAGAGCTGGATGCAGCACTCCAGGTGGGGAAAATCACCCCCCTTGAGCTGCTGGCCGTGCTGCTTTGAATGCAGCCCAGGATGCAGTTGTTTTTTTGGGGCTGTGGCTGCACACTGCTGGTTGAAGTCAAATTTTTCATCCATCAGAGACCATGAGTCCTTCTTGAGAGGATTTCCTTCAATCCCTTTACCCCCCAGCCTGGACTGATACTGGGCATTGCCCTGACCCAGGTGCAGGAGCTTGCACTTGTTTCAGAGGCCAGCATGCAGGGTTGCCATTCCCTGCTCAGCCCTGTGTGCAAGCCTTGAGTGCCCCTGCAGCTCGTGCAGTTGGAGTGAGGCCAAAGCCCACTGCCCATGGATACAAATGGTTGGGATCTCAGTCCAGCATGCTCTCACTGCACCCTGGCAGCCTGCTCCAGCTGCAGACAGGTATTGATTATGGTGGCCAAAGGCTTTGCCTTTCCTTAAGGGGTTTTGGTAAAAAAGTCTGTGATGTTTTTTTCCAGTCACAATAAGTTTTCCTGGTACACTCCACCTGTTCCACTGCTGTCTTGCATAGTCACATTCATTGGTTTGAGCTTGGCCTTAGGTGCATTTCAGATTTCTTTTCTATAGCTGTGTTTTCCCCTTCCACTGGTAGCTATCACATCCCTTCACCCTCTGCCATGAGCTCTGCCTTCTGCAGTCTGGCCCTTGCCTAATCAAGGGAGACAGCTTTCCTGTTGTTACTGTTGAAGCTGCAATAAATAGCATATCCATTTCTCCATTTATCTGTTTTTTGAAACCCAGCCTGTAATGCCAGCAATAATTACTCTGTTTCTATATTTAGAGATCATCAGCACCTCATGAATATCAAATTGTACTGTTATTATCTCTGTACAATATGGGCCAGTCTCCTATCAGTGTAAACATTTATAACAGTGATTATCAGTAGGACTGCTAGAGATCCCAAAATAGACAAGGCTGAACAGGAGTCTGCCATTATTTGTTTACTGGAGGAGGCAGGGAGAGAGGCAGAAGAGCCAGCTGAAGGTCTGTCAGCACAGAGCCCATTCAGTGTGGGAAGGCTGGCATGTGGGGAACTGCACCTGGTGGGACCATTAGGAGCAAGTGTGGAGAGTCTGCTGAGCCCAAGCACCACCTTAAATCCTTGCAATTAGGTTGCCATCTGCACAAACATCCTGCCCCACAAGAAAATTCCTCAGAACACTTCCTTAGGGTATGTTTTTAGTATCTTCATTTGTCCAGAAGGTGATGTTTAGAGCTGTAGTCTGACTGGCTCAGTAAATCATAGAAACAATTTCCAAATTATGGATTCAACTAATTTTCCTGTCAGTATCAGCTCGCCAAGGGGAAATGGTTGATGTCTCATCTTCTGTGGCACTTAATAGCTGCATCTGAAGGTGTCTGGCCCCTCCAGGCAGTACTCGCTGTTGGCTTGAAATAAAACTGTGCTCTGAGCTCAGGCAAATGGCAGGATGTACAGACAGGAGGGTGGCAAGAGGCTGCTGGTAAATGTTAAGGGCATGGGTGAATGCCAGTGGGTTTTTGCACTTGCTAAGTTGTTTGTTTGTTTTTTTGTTTTGATGGACGTGCCGCACAGCACTGAGAAGGGCTGATCTAAACCTCTGTCAAACAGCTGAAGCTCAGTGGATCTGGCTGCCTCCTGAGAGACCTTTCCCCTGCTCTGAATCTCCAGGAGGCTTCCAAGGAATGGTCACTCACCATCATCATCTTTCAGAGCTGTCAAGATGCTTCAGCAGCTCAGCTCTTGGCATGGTTTTCCAGCCCTTGCACGCTCTACTGTGGCCCTGGCCATGTGTAGAGTTTTCCATGCAGATCCACACCCCCGCAACTCAAAGACTTTACTACCATCAGTGACTAATTAATGCAATTACCTTTTGCTTTCCCTGGCTTTTCCCAAGAGTTACTGCTCCTGAGTGTTTGCTTTGCAGCTCCATGGACCACCTGGGCATGGCAAGGCAGAGCCACGTCCTGGCAGGATGGTAAGGAAAGCTCCCAACCTGCTGGGCCAGCACTTGCCACTGCACAAACATTTGGCCACTACCAGTGGCATGTCTCCAGCCCGCAGCCCGAAAGAGCAGGGTTACAGCTCAGTACCCAGCTCTTCTCACCCATGAAGGGGATATCTGTACTTTGTAGCAGCTGTTTTGTATTTAAAGTGGGGGTGTTAAAGTACAGGTAAGAGAAAATTACTGGCACTTGGAAGGAGTTGGGCAGGAAAGTGACAGTAAGACTCAAGTCTGGGCTGGTGGCACTGAGGGACACCTGGAAAGTGGTAAAACCTTGTGAACACAGTGGATGCTGTGCAACTGCAGGTCCTGCTCTCCCACACTATTTTACCCCAAGACAACAGTATATCCACACCTTAGCACATCCTTTAGATTCTAGCTGAAAACATTTTAGTGACACTAAAACCAAGCCCTAGAATCATATTTTCTATTCTGAATAGAAGATGTTAGTAAATAAAGCTGGATTCTTATCAATTCCTCATCCCTGAAAGTGCTGTAATACACCACTCGACAGTTTCTGTCCTGGCTAATTTCTAGAATCAGCTCTCTTTTCAGAGAAACTGCTGCCAGAAGAGGACATGACTAAGCAAGAGAGGAAACTCAACTGTAGCAAAATGTGAGTGAAACAGAAAATAATCACTGAGTAAACTAGTACTTGTCAGTTCAGCAGGGAAACAAATCTAGATCATTCTCTGCAGCTTTGGAGAGACCTTGCTGGCTCTTGCACAGCTGGCTTGGGGAGGCAAGCAGAATACAAAACAGGAGTTAAGGGCTCCAGGGCTGTGCACGGCACCTCGCACTTTCATCTCTTGCACAAGGGGACACGTCCTTCTGACAAGAGAGCTCTTGTACACATGCTTGTGCTGAGAGAATGCTGTCTATGTTTGGTTTGGAAAAGCTATGCTTGCTTAACAAAACCTGAATTTATCCCTGTAATCCTTCCCTGCATCTCCACGGCCAGATTGGAGCAGCCTGTGGAAAAAATTCCTGTCTATTTTCAGAAATAGATAAAAGCATTCAGATTACAGAGTGCAAATCTCATCTCAAAACGGCTGGAAAAATCCATTCAGCGCCACTGTCACTGACCCTCACGACCTCTCCAAGTAATGAATTTCAGTTGCCTGTGCCTCTCCCCCATGCTGCCTCCTTCTCCTCCAGCCACCACTGCTGGAACTGCCCGCTCTCCCAGCATCTGCAAAATGTCAGCCTTGAGTCCCACTGTTTATCCCACAGGGAGCAGGGAGGGAAGCGTTATGTAAAAAGAGCCAAGTGTGGAAATTATTATTGATCTCACTGCTTGAAACCGCTGGTGGGATCTTTTCAGTCCAGTGTCCATGCTCACAGATTTTGGCAGAGCAGTCATGTGCCAAGGAAGAAGGGCTCTTTACCACAAAGATAAAAGTGCCAGGAATCTGCCTCATTGCCCACTCTCGTCTCAGGGCTCTGCTCTCTGCTGTGCCTGGAGCAGGGTACGGTGTCATCCCCTCCACCGCCGGGAGATCCCACAGCAAATGAGCCTTTAGCATCACTTATTAGTTCATGAGATGGAAGACTCCCTGGAGGAGATTCCTACTCATTTAGAGGGACTGTGTGCTTTAGGTAGCCCCTGAGGCTTGATGAACTCCTGCTTGTGGTGGATTAGATGCCCTGTTAGCAAGCAAAATATTAAAGACAATGGTAGTGAGCTTACATCTCACTCATATTTTGCTTATGGATTAGGGTCTCTGTAATTTATACCAAGGAAGAAGGCATCCAGATGGACTGTGGCTTTTGAAAGATTAACCTTGATGGAATTTCTTTTTTTTTATTTTAAACTTTGTTAGTGTTTCTGTGATGTTCAGAGCAGACCTGGGATACTGAGAGCTTTGTGCCTGGCTCATCAATTGTCCAACAGGAATCCTGTGGTCCTCCCTTGGGATTCACACAGCTGACAATCACCACACTTGTGTTCCCTCTGACAAAATTGGTCTGAATCCTGGGTGGTTCTGAACAAACCACCTGCAGAGCTGAGGATGCTTCAAATGTCTCTCCTTCTTTTTCAGGATGATGAGCAGGATATGAAAATCTAAAAAAGCAGTGTGTGGCAAAAAAGATACGTTGGCGAGATCACCAGCTGTGATGGTGAGTACGTGGTTTAGGGTGACAACACGGGTGTTGCTCCTAGCACTGCTAACCTTTCAGGACCTGGGGGAATCAGCTCACTTCACAAGGAAACTTATAAATATATCCACTTTGAAACAGTGATGGGAGGCTTAGCTGTTGCCTATCTAGTGTGGACAGAGAGAAGCACAAAAATAGTGAAACATGTGAAGTGGGTCGGGGGGGGACAATGTATTTAAATGACTTCAGAATACTTTGAGGTCTTTGCAAGGCAGCAGGTGCAATACAAGCAAAAATTCTGCATTTATTGCATGTTCACAGCTGGATTTATCCCTGTGTGCACGCACATGAACGTGTATTTGCGTGCACGTCCTTTGAAGCCCCAACACAGCTCAGCTGAGCATGAAAGTGCAGAAAACTGGGCAGCATGGTGTGTGTATAGATATATACCTTGCACACGGAGTGCGAGCGCCAAAACACACTGGAAAGCACAGCACACGTTTTACAGTCTGCCTGAAAGTCTAATGCTAAGATCAGAATTTGTTTTATCCCACTGCCTTATTTTTAAAGCCTAGAGAAATACCCACACTAGCCAAAACAATCTGACTCTTGAGCTCGCTTCGGTATTTTCCACAATTTTCAACCAGCTGTCAGGTGAAACTTTCAACAATTGTAAATGGCTGTTGAAATCTTTAGAAATGCTCCAACTGCACCATTTTAAAGAAATGCTAAATAGCTTTTCTTTTAAGATATTATAAACACTTTCTATCATCTCAAACAAAGCCAATATTGTTTTTGAAAGTCATATCTGAAGCAAAGGGTGTAACTTCATTATTTCAGATAATGATGCAAAACAAGAATACCACAGGAAAGGTCATTATTGCCTATGAAGGTTAATGAATTTAGTACCTCTTAAAGTAGTCATGAAGGGATACATATTGATTCAAGGTTACTGGATCTATATATGTGGAATATATGGAATATATAAGTCTGACCTTAGTGATACATAAAAATGAAGATGTTCAAGAGAATGTAGTACCAAAGTGCAGGTTGTAACAAATTTGTTTTAAATTTCTTCTGAAAATCTGGAGGTGTTTCTGTTGTGATCATGAGTCTGAGAACTACAACAATGCCTTCTCCAAGTGAAAATCTAACCTTTTAAGAGAAAATGAATGTGGAAATCCAGTAAAAGATTCAACTCTGACCCATTTGGAAGACAAAATAAGCCTGTGATATCCTGTTCATTCACCAGGGAGTCATACTTATCACTGAATTGTTACAGCTAGACAGAACACAGGTATTTATATATTCTGTATGATCCAAGTGCTTAAAATTGCTTTCAACTGTTGACTTCACTGGAGATGAATGAAAGACATTAATAGGACCGCTGCAATCCAGCCTCTTCCAGCATTGTGTAATGGCCCCAGGAATATCTGCCGTGCACATCATTCCCATCCATTCCAGGAGTTCCCATGGCATTGTGCAAACCCCACAGCAGAGAGGCCACCACAGCTCCCACTGCCAAGCTCCTCCACCAGCTGCTGCCAGCTGATGGCTGCTCCACAGGAAAGCAGCTCTGTGCCACAAGCAGCTCATGAGGCCGCTTGGATGGATGCCTTCTGGAACAAAGGAAAAGAGGGGAGGGAGAGGAATGGAAAAAAGAAGAGAGAAAAGAAGAGAACTGAACTGAACTGAAATGAAATGAAATGAAATGAAATGAAATGAAATGAAATGAAATGAAATGAAATGAAATGAAATGAAATGAAATGAAGGAATATGGGTGGGAAAGTGAGTTCTGTTCCTTGCTGAGGCTGTCCAGGCAGATCCTCTTCCCTGTGTCCATGTCACACGATGTGTTTGGCTAGCCAAAAGACAGCTGGATATGTTATCCAAACACCAAATAATGCTCTTCACTGCTCCACTGGGACACTGACCAGTCAACACAGCTTCCCCATGTGATGGAGGCAGAGACGAGTGAATCTTCCTGGATAAATGCCCAAGGGCAATTCATGCTGCCTCTTTGCCTCAGCTTGGACTATCTCTATCTTTTCCATGTAAATTTCCTTATTTATTACCCCTGACTCCTGCTGTTTCTTGCTCTGCATTCAAAGCTATGTATTGTTTCAGTGGGGGTTTTCATAAAGGAGAAAGCACCTTCCTTTTCTTCCAGGGAAGGTAGGTTTAAAGGGGATCTCAGAGGGATTAGAATAATCTCAGAGGGATTATTTTAGGTCTTCTGATTATGTTTCTAGGTTTAAAATGGGTGTAATGTATAAACTAGTCAGACAAAAGGTTGAAATATGCAAAACCTGGAAAGAGTCCAAATCCCTCACACTTAGCAATTTCCACATACACCTTCCCAAACATCTCTAACTCCACATTTTCAGCTCTAAGAGTAATGCTTAGTTTTGAACTTAGCTTTAGCTAAATGTAGTGAAGAATCCATCCTAGGCCTCACTGGATTGGTAGCCAGCTCATGGGTATTTTAGTAAACTCCAGACAGACCCAGTAAAAGAGAATGGAAGGGGAGAGTAGTAGACTCTGTAATTAAAAAGCTGTCAGTCTCCTAAAACAGACTAAATACATTAAATCCTCTAGGACTTTCAGACTGAAGATCAGCATTTACAACTTCAGCCCCAAATCATTCATAAGCAGTTGCAAATGATGGCACCCCTGTAGAAATCCCTCTGGTGGTAAATACTGCCCTGGGCACGACATAGTCAGCATGAAGCAGCAGCCTCCAAACAGTTTCAAATTATAGTACTGGGCAGGGCAGCTTACACAACCCAACAGACCAGAGTGGAGAGGTTCCCACCTCCAAACTGGCATGATGCAACCTCCCAGCAAAGCACAGCTGAGAAGATAAAACAGTTGTGGAGACCACAGTGATTCCTTTCCAGCCATTCGAGGCCCAGAAGCCTTAAGGACCCTCATGCTCAGGACACACTGCAATGAAAACCTGACTTTAATGGTAGTGCCTTGGAGGAAGCAGCATCACAGCTGCATGGGAGAGTGGTCTGCCCTTTGCATACCTGGATTGCTTTCATGACATGCCATAAAAAGGGCTGGAAGAGTGTTTCTTCTTCTTCTACCTCTGCCTAGAGGCTTCACAAGGAGGTACAAGTGTGGGTACACTGCACTCCAACACCAGTTTGTTGATAACTGGAGGACGCGAGGTGATGGCACCCTGCTGCCTGAACTCCTGCCTTGCAGCTCTGTGCCATTCTGTGCCCTGAGTCACCCTGAGCTGTACCAGTGTGTGTGTTCTCACCAGGTCTTTGGGTGGCTGTGCAGGCAGCTGAGAGCTCTTCTATCCACAGAATACCGGCAGCTGGGGTCCTCCATGGCTCTTTGGGAAGGTCTGCTCCCTGATCCTGACCGTGGCTGAGGTGCCAGAGCTATGGGGCTCTCTTTGGGACACCTTTTCACTAAACAGGGGGAAGGGAGGTGGAGCTCTGCCAAGAGATTTGAAAAAGTGGGTTCTTTTGCTCATTATCTGGATATATATTGCCATTGCTGGTTTTGCCTGGCTTTATGACTGTGCTCCCTCTTGCCTAATAAAGATCTGGGAATGCAAGTGAGTGGTGGAAATCCATCTCTTTAAGAGCTCCCGGGGAGGGTATGTTTAGTTTTCTCAGGTTTCTAAGTGGAGATTGGAATTTAGTCCTTTATCAAGAGGGGCCATGGGTATATTAAATCCAAACATTTTTCTCTGCTGTTAACCACCTGGCAGAAAGGTTACACTAATTACATCAGATGTGTTTTCTCAAATTTTCCTGCTTCTATTCTAAGCGTGAGGCTTATGACAGGGGAACCAGCCTGACCTCTGGGAAATGCAACCTGTCTTATTCACATCTCAGTTCCCAGATTAACCAGGAGACAGAGTGACCCTCATGGGAGGCAAGGTATGGGGTCAGAAGCAGGCAAGGCATGGGAGAAGAGTGTGGCAGAAATGATCCAATTCTGTCACCACAGAGCCCCGGCTCGGTACGTATGGGCAGGGAGTGGACAGGCACTGTGCCAGTAGAAAGTGCACAAGACCCTGGTGCTTGGACCTTGGCTTGGTAGGAGCAATGAAAGCAATTTTTATGCTGTCCAAACGGCTCTCTACCTTCCTCCTAACAATCAACAGACATTTTTTGGGGTTGCCATTGTGAGAATGGGGGGAATGATGATGCAGATGTTGGCTTGGTCTGGAGAGGGAGAAATAGAAAGGAATGAGAGGTGGGAGACAGGCCATGTTTATGACACTAAAGATGAGCCTTCATACTCTCCAAAAAATCTGTGCCCCTTTGGTAAATGCCAGAGCATGCCAATGGTACTGCAAGCCCTGCAGTACCACTCATGCAAACTGGAGTGTCTGGCCTTTTATCACTTTTCCCTGTGTGGTGTTTTTGCTAAGGGTGTCTTAAAACTTGGATACGTGGGCCAGGCTTTGGTGGAAACTTATGGTGCTAGCATTTTCCTGGAAAGCAAGAGTGTTAATTTTTATCTTCATCCAAAAACAAATTGCTCAGAAGTGACAGTGGTGAAAACAGTATTTAGCAGAAAAAACATTGTCCCACTCAAAAAAAAAAGAACCACACACACACAAAAAAAGTCACCATTAAAAAAGTAGAGGAGAAAAATATGATTTGACCTTGTTCTTTCAAATGAGACTCAGGCATTAAAGTGCACTGGGGGCTGAACTTGTAACATTTGGTGACAGATCTTCTGACACGCTCCCACCAGATGCTCCTGTAGATTGGAAATGAGCAACAGGGAAGAAATATGGTAGGTTTTTTTTTTTCAAGATGCAACAAGATGTTGTACTTCCTGGCCACATGTAAAATGAATTTACAACGGAAACATGCCAGAAATGCCTGAGGGTAACACTAGCCATAGCAGAATGCTGAGTCTTCTTTTTTTTTTTTTTTCCTCCAGCATTGAATAATGGTCCTGAATGTCACTTTTCTTAAAACAACCCCAGCATGGGTGACTGATGAGTGAGATCAAGGTTCCATGTTTCATAGGGCACATGGGGAAAAAGTTATTGTGCAATCTGATCTCAGCTGCACATACGTCCTCTGTCACACACACTAAGATAACTCTCAAGGTTATTTATTGCAACAGGCCCCTAAAGCGATGACATTGTGAAATTAATATTATTACTATGAATAATTGCATAATTTTCTCTGACTCTAGTCATTCTTGTTTTCTTCTAATACATGCATGTCAATGCTGTTCATTGCTGAAGTGGCTGGAAACATATCACATGGTTTGCAGAGAACAGTTTTACCATTTTCCAAGCAAAGGGGGAAAATGCACTTTGACTCTTTTTGGCCTCAAAATTGTGCAACAGATTTGCAGAATATTTAAGCACTGGTCTACCAGGCCTCTGTCAAGGTCACTGTAACCTTAAAAACACTCCTTCTGATTTCATTAGGTTTTCGATTACACTGGAGTGACCGGAGCTGCCTCTTAATTCAAAGAAGAAAAAAGAGGGACAGCCAATCTCGTAATGCAGGTACAACAGTAAATTACCCTGCACCAAGCCCTCAGAGGGCTGACGGCAGTGCTGAGCTGTGGGTGATGAAGAGCCAGGGCCGTGCAGCCAGAGGGGCAGATTCAGCTGCTGGTTACAGCACTGCAAATCTCCCTTTCAAGCACAAGCAGTGCTTTACACTTCACAGAGGGAAGAGGAGAAAATACCAGAGAGAGACCTGGAAGATCTCTGTGCCTTAGTTAGGGCTCTTTGCGTTAGTGTCAGCTCTTCCACACCGATGCACATATGCTTTCCTAACCACAATGCTATCCAAAGCCTCCATCTTGGTTAGCATTTCATCATTCACACTCCGGGAATTATCATTTCCTCTAGACATGCTGACAAAGCTCATTGTTTATTGCTCACAGCATGTCAGAACTGCTGGTTTTGCTTTGGACTGCAAGATGTTTGGAAAGCCACATGCTTCTTCTGAAGCTGGCTCAGTCCCCTCTGTGCCAGCTTCAGCTGCTGCGTTCGCTTTCACCCAGAATGCCGGATCCCATCCAGATAAGCCAGAGCAGAGGAGAGGGTCAGCTTCAGACTGACCAAACAGTGCTGGATTTCATGTAACCATGGCCAGAATCTTCCTGGCAGCCACAGGTACAGACTTTCCAGCAGAGATGGCTGGCACTCCTTGCTCCCCTCTGGACCCACAGATAAACCTGCTGGATGAGTGAGCCAGCAAGTGTGACCTGGACATGTGCCTGTTGTGCCATTTCCCAACCCAGGAGAGATTACAGCTCTTCCTGGCAGCAGTATTGCCCATGGAAAGAATATAACAGGGAAGGGTGCCATGCACCACCCCTTCTGGAAAAGAAAGCAATCTTCAGCCATGGTCCTGTGTCCCAGATCTCCCCAAACAGAAACGAGGCAGCACCTGGCTGCTCACTGACCTGTTACAAACTGAAGTCATGAGCAGTTGCTGAATGTTGCAGAAATGCAGATCATTATTTATTAGTTACTGCATTTCATATGACAGGACATGTATTTTTCTCTAAGTCCCTGAAAGCTGAACTAACACAGAAACACAGGACTGGTCCTACAGATCTGTACAGCATTACCCCTGACTGCATGGCTGAGCCCTCCTCTCGGTCCAGGAGGGGTGACAGCTGAGTTTTTGGTGAAGGCTCAATTTCTATCTTGCAGGAAAAGTCTTGAGCCACATAATCTGACCTCCCCATCTAAAATGTCTCCTGGAAGATCTGTCCTGCCCACAGCAGTATCACAGGCAGAAGAGAGGATATGGCAGAGGATCCAGGAACAGACCGAGAGCTGTAAGACCAGCAAAGCAGCAGTCAGGGGATGTCCTCAGCACACAGCAATTAATGGCCAGGGATGAGCAGGGTGATCCCAGTACTCCTTATTGCATGGGGCAGACATGCTCAAAGGCACAGAACATATCCTCTGCAGGATGGAGGTCCCTCTGCATCCAGAGGCTGCTCCTGAGGTTGTTACTCCCCCCGCAGTAACCCCAAAGGGACTAGTGCAGCCCAGGGAGGTAGTAAGGAGAGGCAGAGAGTCTGTTGTCAGTGGGAAATCAACAAGTGGTTTGAACAGTTTTTTGGGAGAGCAGACAACTCCTAAGGGTCCCTGGCACTGATGAGAAAGAGCAGATTTACCACAAAGACCCCAGGCAGATCTGTGTTCCTGGGAGCGCTGCCCTTCCTCACCACCCACCTGCACCTCACGCTGTCTCACTCTGCTGCTTTGGCCTGACAAGCCCCTGTAGATGTGACCTGCCTCTTGGAGCTTGTTATCCCACATTTTATTTGCATCATGCTGGATCTGTCCAGGTGATTAAACAAAAGACATCTTTTCATTATTGTTGTTGTTTTTACTGTGCCATTGCTATGTCCTTTATTACAGCTTTGCTTTTCCTGTGAGGAATAATCTCTGGAAACTTGGATAGAATCCTTTGGCTCACACTAGAAAAGGTAATAAAATCCTGGGAACCCAAAATGTTTCTCTCTTGTTTTCACCAAACATCTTTTCCCATCTTGAAAAATGCTTGAAAAATCTTGTTTCTGGTTTGTTTCCTGATTTAAGGAAAATTTCTTCCTAGCCTGCCGGTCTTCCTGCTGTCTAGCATACCTGGGCATTTGGAAGTGTGTGACCAAGGTTCCAGAGACCTTTCTCTTGCTCCCCACCACAACTCTGACTCTCCCTACAGTTACAAGGAAGCCACTAATTTCCTCATTGCTCTGGTTTCTCCATCTGCCACCTTATGATATAATATTTACTTATCTTTTCTAAGCATTTTAAATCTCCGTAGGAATGCATATCAAAGTGCATTAGTATTATTATTTTACTCCATTGCATAACTTGGAGAAATGGCTTATGTAAGGCTGGCTCCTCTATCCCCTCTCTGACCCCCATCCATTGTCCTGCTGCTGCTGCTGCCTCCTCCCATGGCAGCAATAATTAAGCTCTGGTTTCCCAGTACCCCCCTGGGTTCCTACCCAGACTTTGGGGAGCAACCATCCAGTCCCTTCTACACCAGTCCAGAGATTGGCAGCTTTGGATTCAAAGGTTCTTCTGCTTCTCTCTTCACACCTCTGTTTACTACATTAAGGTCACAATATGTATTTTCAGAGGCTCCAGAATTACTTGTATGAACGCAAAGCTTCTTTTTCTGGCACCTCAAAAGTACCCCAACAACAACAAGCTTTGAAACTGCCTTATAACTCTGACATGAGTTTTATTGGGAGGACATTTGTAACCTCTTAGCCCTGTACTCTCTCAGGTTCAGCCTTCACAAGCTAAGTATAGCAGGACCACAGGAGCAGTCCAGCAATAACCTAAAGCAGAATGTATTCAGATGGCATCATGAGAGGACTGGAGTTCCTGATGAGAATGACAGCTGACTCCTGATGTGCTACTGTGACCTGCTTTTTTCCCCCCAGCATTTTTCTTTTTAGTAGATAAGTTAAATTTTTTTGTTCCTTGTATGTTCTGTCATGCCAAAACACCTATTTTCAGTGAGATAAAAGGCTGTCAAAAGAGCAGGTACTTGAAGAAATAACACTGTGCAGAAGAGCTTTCACTAAAGGGGCACATGACAGGAATATGAAAGGTGCAAACTGGTGAGACTCCTCCATGCTCTTCCTCCTCTTTCTCTTCCCCCTTTCCTGAAGGATATTGGTCCACATCCTGACCATTTTATGTGCAACAGCTACCAGGTTTCATGCCAGAGGTGACTGCATTTCAGAGACGAGCAAATGTGCTGCTGTATTGCTGCCAGAAAGTGACCTCATGTGCATTAGCCTTGGCTTTTCAAAGGGCTCCATTGGACTTTGGCGGTGCAGCTCCAGCCTGACCCCAGCATAAAAGAGATCTGAGCCCATTCCACTTATTTTTGGCATTCAAAAAACACCACCTGTGTGTCCTGTAACAGTGTGTCCATACAGGCTGCCACCCTCCTGTTGCCCATCTCGCCCAGGCTGTCTCGCTCTCCTAGTCAATTATTTGGACAAGAACTGGTGACTTAATAGAAGCAATTTGTAGGAAACATGCTGTTCCCAAGTGATCAGCAGCAAATTGCTAATGACTGACATTAGAATGACCATTCTCCAAAGAGGACTAGTTGAAAGCCCACTGTGCACAGCACTGATCCCATTTAGCAACAAAACAACCCCTCCTGATTCTGGCATCTGCCATTTATGCTGGCTACTGCTTGCTCCGTTTCCCTGGTACATCCGTATGACCAATTATACTGAAATTAAGTAACTACATATTATTTGTTGACACAAACATGAAATGCAATGAAATGTACACGTCACTAATGTGACCTTATAAACTTGATGGACAAAACATTAAAAATACAAACGCACTGTAGGGAGAAATTCTGCATTTTTCGGTTGATGGATCATAGGGCTTAATAGATCATTTCCATCTCTGAAATTTCTGAGTTGTGATGAATGGAATTTCTTAGTATTTGGAGCAAGAAAGGGGCATGTTTAAACAGACTGGAGAGGACTGCAGTGTAAAATCTTTGCACTATAAAAAAGGCAGCCTTGGATTTTATTGCCCCTGTGGGGAGTCTCCTGTGAACCAAACAGCAACTAAATCAAATAAACATTTCTGAATTAACTCCATCTTCTCTTCAGCTTTGGAAAGTTTAAAAAACCCTGTAATTTATTGAATCACCTTCTATGGCTGTACCTGCAGATGTCTTTTGAATTCGACAGTAAAAACATTTAAACTCATATTGTTTCCCAAATCAGCTAAATACACTGTATCACCTGTGCCGGTTACTATATTTGTAGGGCAGTAAACAGTGGCCTTTACTGTTTGCTGTTCATGGGGCTGTGCATAAGAATGAGCTTAGTCTGTCTCCAGAGATATACACCTACCTTGCAGGCACCAGAAATTTTATACCAGCTTAAATCAGTGCAAGCTTTCCATGCTGTCACTGCCTCCTCTGTTTTGCTTTGGTAATCTCTATTCACTTCTGTGCTGATACCCTTCGAGTCAAGGTCCCTTCTCTATTTTTGCTGTTTCTGGAAGAAAAATTAACAAGTGCAGCTTAGGCATGTTATGAACAGTTAGCAAATTTCCACACCTAGGAGGGTATGTGGGCTCAGATATATCTGATTTTCTCTGCAAGCAGATGGAGAGGTGAAAATCCTTATGCAGACTTGTCACATCCTTATCTCAAACCCTCCAGAAAAGTAGGCAAATGGAGGCGAGACAGTGAATGATCCACACATCAAGTAACTTAGCTCTTCTCACAGGCAGTGAAATTTGCTTAGAAAACCCAGGAGAGAGCAAAAACCCAGGTGGATGTGGAGTATGGCAGTCTCAGCAAATGAGCTACATGTGGGCTCTTAGGGGAGAGCACGGGCGTGAGGGCAGAGCCATCCCAAAGTGTTCACTGAGTAAAGGCAGCGGGGGCCCTGAGGATCACATCTGCACTGTCCTCTGGAGTGGAGGGCTTTGGGGAATGCATCTTGTGACCTCCCACCTCTGGCATTTAATGACCCCTTCTCATCTTTCACTTTCTGTCATGCAATCCTTTCCTCTTCCTCTTCTTCCACTCCTTGAACTTGCCATTTAACACCATCTCTCAGGCTAAATTTGCAGCTGTTTACATGGTATAGGACCATTAGGAAAGCATTTAACACATTCTGATGAGATTTAGGAAGTGGAAGTAGCCACATAAACAGCAGTACCATAAGTAGCTTGTGAGTCTCAATTTGGAAACCATTTGATGGAAGCACAGCTCGGGCCATTTCTTGACAAGAGCTCCTAGAAAGTCTCTTTATTCAAGTGACTGAGGCTTTTCCAAGGAACAGGAGAACATGAGTTATCTTTCTGCTGTTCTTTGGCAGTTACAGAGAGGCGTGACTGGCTGCCTAATGATATTTTCCATATTGTTTATCTTTTCTTCCCTTTGAGTGCCACATGGTCTATCATTCCCTCAGCTCAGATATAGGCCCCAAGGGGACTTAGGCTACAAATAAAACACAGAGCTAAGCAATAGTGATTAAAACTCAAAATGCTTTAGGCATACTGCTGTTGTTAGTAACACTGGTTTCAAATTATTTCCCTCCTCTCTGTGTCCCCTCTTGGAGACTTGTTATGAGCTCCATGATGTCACTTGTCATCCAGCTGAGCTATGCCAACACAAGATGAATGGAGGGGTCCCACTACAAATCACATCACCAAAACATGTTTTGTAAAGCTAACCCCAGCTATAATAAAAAAATTCCTTTTTCTTGTGTTCCTATGAAGATCTTAAATTCTTCATGCCATATGTTTCCAAGTCCTGTCAGTGGACAGATAGTAGCTTGTATAATTTTCTGTTTTCACTTTCTATTTCTCAGGTGCTAACACAACTTGAAAGACTCAAACATTTTCAATTTCAACTCCTTGCAAAAAGATTTACTGTTGTGAGGTTCGCCTCCCCCCCCAAATGTGGGCAACTTTTTAGCTTTTCAATCTGTTTTTTCACTTGAACTTTGCTTATGTGGCCACGCAGCTTTTCAGTCTTGCTGCAAGTCCCCCTCCAAGAGCTTTTGAACCTTCTTGATGAATTTTGCTCAGATTTGACAGGAGGGCAGAAAGACAGAATTCTCAGAAACAATCATGCTCCTACATGATGTGTTAATACAGACATTATGATAGAGGAGTAAGAACTAAATTCGTGCCCTGACTGAGCAAACATTATTGTTTCTCTTGGCAGCTGATACTCGCTGGCCCACCCGCACCTACTGCTTCTTGCTTTGCAGGGATGCTGTCCATGGAGTGGGAAGGAGACAAAATTAATGCACTGGAGATGGAGATGGGCTGAGGGGAACAAGGAGCAAGTCTGTTGGGAATCAGGCCTTGCTGCTTCCAGCTCTCCCCACAGGAATTGTTTTGTGGCTAAATTAAAAATATATTGTTTTATTTCAAACACGTGGAAAGCTTGACTTCGGCATCAAATGGCATTATTTTTGTGGACGTAAAGCCAGTACCTTAATATTATTTTAACAAAGCCTCCTGAAATGCACATACATTTCCAGTCAGCCGGATTCTTCCTTTTTGCTGAATACTGAACATTCTTTTCTTCCCCTCACTGTTGTCTTTGGCTATAGAAATTGTACTTTCCACTTTCACAAAAACTGTAGGGGCATTATGAATGCCTGTATTTTTCTTGAGCAGACTTTTTGCTTTCTAACAAAATGCCTACACTAGCTCACTTTATACAAGTTCAGCTTTCAGTGTATGTGTGTAAAGCACAAGGTGCTTATCTACTTTGCCTGTGTAGTTGCTGAAAATTAAATTTGCCTTCATGTTTTCTACTAGAGTGCTATGGTGAATTCTTGAAAAGATGTCATGTTCTTCTTCAGCTGCCTGAATGCCAGTGTGATAGACAAAGAGGTTTATCTCCAAACAGTACAAAATTGCTCTGGGGTTCTTAAGGGAAATAGGAACACAATTACTCATTATTGTTTGTCCTACTAATTTGTTTTCTCCACAGTTTTAAGTAAAATATCTTAACTGAAAGTTTATATAGCGAGGTGTTGGCATTGTAAGGAGTGCTGTATAATGTTTCACATTTTCTAATCAAATTATAAACTTTGATTATCATCTCCTGACAGCACTCTCAGCAAAAAGAAAATGTCATTATTCCTACTATGCTGATAGGAAAGTGAGGTGATTTATCCAGGGTCCCTCTAGAAGTGGCAGAGAGTGGGCTGCAGTAAGAGTCTGGCCTACATTTTAGTGCACTGAATGCCAAAGTTCCTTACTTAGCTACTCACTTACAAAATCTTTCTCAGTATTTTATTAACCCCTTTTAGCATGTACTTCTTCCATGCAGAGAGCTTCAAACCAAGAGGCAATTAGCCACAGGCATTTTTGCTCAGTCTACCAAACTAATGAAAGACCTGTGGCTGCCCAACAATACAAATATCAAAAGCCACACATAGACATGACTGCAGTTTCAGCCCTCTTGCCTTCCCTATACGTTATTATACAGCAGTATAATCATTTGGGGACAGCTTTCCATTTAGCATTACATGGTTGCACCAGGAATTCTGCAGCAATTGAAGATGCCATCACTACCCTGTTTCTATTCAAATTTTTGAGGCTGCCCAGGAGCTTGGCCACAAGTCTATGGCTGACAGCCCACGGCACATGTTACCCTTGGAGACATTCTGCTGATGTTATGTCTTTCATGCTAAGTTATTGCTACTTAAATTTCAGCAGTTTGCCTTGCTCTTGTCCTTATTTTCAGGAGGCACCAGTGACGATTCATTTCACCTGGCTTTAACTGTGTCATCAGCCAGAGTGCTCTCAAGGTGAGCCATTTCAGCCCCCCATGTGCTGAGCTGTTCTAGACAGCCAGTTTGGGATGGAATGGGTCACTTTTTGGAGCTGCCTAGAGGAGGGAATCTTGGTGACTAAGTCTGACTAAATGCCTAAATGTTCCTTGCTTAGCACAAGTCAGCTGAGGTGAATCACACGACAAAGAGCCTCCAGACACAATCCAGCGGGGAGTTGCCTTTATCTCTTCAGCTGAGGCATTTTGGAGGATTTGGGATGCTATTGGTACTTTTACATAAGATGCGGTCCAGGCTGGGTTTGAGGTTGCACAAGGTCTTTGGGAAGCCAGTTCCAGTGCTTGACAGCTCTAATTTTGAAGAATTCCTTCCTATTAACTTATTGGGATTTCTCTTGCTGCAACATGGGACCAATGCCTCTTATCTGTTTGCTTTGCAGCTCGGAGAAGAGTCTGGCTCCACGTCCTCAATTACCTTCCAGCAGCTGTAGACAAAAGCTAAAATCCCCTCTCAGCTCCTACTTCTCCAGGCTGAATGAACAAACGAGATCCCTCCAAGAGTGATGACAATGGAATTTCCAATGTTTTCATGACTTTCAGGACGAAATTCCCCAAAGGCTCATTCCCTATTTATTTACTTATTTCTAATTTCAAGTATTGACCAAACTGATTCTCAAGTCTGCGAAGGTACTCCCTAAGAGAGGCAATAAATTCTCACTGACTGGATCATTGCAGACACATCAGAAGAGACAATGTTGTCCTCAAAACTAGCTGCAGTGGGAAAGGAGGATCCCAGAAGGATCCCAGAAGGATCCCAGAAGGGGAGTTGCTGTTGGGCAACATATCCCTAGGTGGGTATGGGATCATGTTTTGCCCTGGCATCTGTACTTTGTGGGAGTTTCGCAGAGGGACCCGTCCATCTACGCACATGGAATGGGTGTGGTGGAGTCACAGAGAGAGCCCAGGTTGCTCTGGTCCCAGTCCAGCAGCCCTTGTCAGCCGGGCACGGGCTCGCTTCGGTTTCACACAAAGGTAAAACTTTATTTAAGACCTCCTGGAGTTCCCCTTCTTGGACGGGGGCGTTTCACCAGGTTTGTTTCCTTTGTAAAAACGTACACGTGGAAAGAGGATAAAGAGGCTGACTCCACCAACAGTGAGCGGTGGCAAAGGCGGTGCAATAAAAACTGAAAATACAGCCCGTTTCGGGGAAAGTTAAGAGAAACCATCTCCTCACAGCAATGGGAATCACGCCACGGTCTTTTTCCACTACTCTCCCCCCCCGACAAATTCCACAGCTGAACAGTAGCACGGTTTTCCCCTTGGTGCAGCGCTGTGGGGCTGATGAATCACCGTCCCTTTGGGGCCGATCACCGAATTAAGATGCGGCCTTCGCCTCCCGGCTGCCGCGGCCCCGTCCAGCAGCCCGCCCACGGCAGCGACCCGGAACCCGCACCCACCCCGCGGGGCCCGCGCGGCCCCTTTAAGGGAGGCCGGCCCCGTGCGCTGCCATGGCAACGGCGTGACCGCCGTGACCGGAAGTGAGCGGGGTCAGAGGCCGCGGCAACATGGCGGCGGCCCTGGAGCCCATGGGCGATGGCGGCGGCGCGGCGGCTCCCTGAGCTCCCCCCGGCCGCGGCGCTGCCCTGTCCCAGGTGAGGCAGGGATGAACGGACAAACGGACGGACGGACGGACGGACGGAGGCGGGAGGGACGGGCCGCGGTGCTGGCGGTGGCAGCGGCGCCGGGGCTTCGCGGCTGCTTTGGCCTCGCCGGTTCGTTCCCGCCCGCCGGGCTCTCACCGCCTCCCGTTTCTCCCCAGGCATGGTCGCCGCGCTGTAGGAGGGCCGGGAGCGGCGGCGATGGAGGAGAGCGCTTGAGCCTGTCTGCGGAGGCGTTCCGTGTTTGTGAGACGTGTACGGTACCCGAAACTTCGGTTTCAGTGCTGTTGTTTTTGTTGCACCTGGAGGAATAAATAACCGGAGGCCTGTTGTTACAGTCTCATCCTTACTATCTTTCCTTTTGGGAAAAAAACAGGGTGTCTTGTTTTGACTTGCACATACACAGAAGCCAGTCAGTTTTGTTTCCAGCTGTAGCTGCGTGGTTTTGCCTGGTTATTGTGTCTGTTGTCATTTTTCCCGTTAGTGTTGGCGTGTGTGCTGCCGTCTGGGCTGGATGTGCCCTCTGGCAAAGCTAAACTTTGACCTGAATGGTCTCTTGTGCAGTAAGTGCAGGGTGAGTGCTGGAACAAGGCTCCGAGCTTTGCACAACCGGGCTGTTCAGCACACAGCTGTGGCTGCGAGAAGCTGCACACCAAAAATAAATCCTGGAGTTAAACTGGGTGTGCAGCCTCACACTGGTGCTTATGAGTATTCGTTGCAGTACAAATCTTCTTTAATCTCCACTTTTCCTAGTGCACAGAGTGGACTACACTGATGGGTACTGGTGTACTTTGGGTATTGATTGAAAGCAATTATTCATAGCAGCTTATTTCATAGCAGCTGTCTGTTCTGTTCAAGACACCACCCAGCCTCTTTTTTGGACCACTGGACTTTTCAGTTGTAGATAGCATGGAAATATTTTAATGTTTCTCAAGCATGAGATTATTCCACTGTAAAACAGAGAGATTAACAGATGGGTCCCCCTCCACCCTGCTTCTTACTTAACAAATGGGGAAACAAGGATTAAAAAAACCACAGTCAAAATATGTCTTAAACTGAACAGGGAAATCTAAAAGGAGTTGGTTGACTTTGTAATCATGTTTTATTGTATTGTCTAATAGTCTGAATGCAGAGCTGCAGTGGAAGCTGTACCTCAGGAGATCAAGGTACCCTTTAATGGTGTGAATACACAGTTTGGTCAGCGTGTGGGCTGCAGCTGAAAAGTGTGGTCTTACTCCTTTCCATTGCTGGCCATGGGTTCTCGTTACTCTCTTTGTAGTGGATTTAGTGGTTGGATGATTTCAGGGACAGTTGATCTAACAGTTTTATGGGGGTGGAAGTTATTCCAGTGAGTGCTTGCTCTGATATGAATGAAAGCTGTTTATCCTTCTGCTCTAATATAAACCAGTTGTGGGTCAACCATAATGTGAAACTGTACCTCGAGAAACCAAATGTCAAACGGGTCATTCAGAAAATCAAAACTCCACCTCAAACTTCTGAAAAGTTTTGGTTTAAAAAAGGGAAAGTCGGCCATGTAGGGAATATGTGGTGGGAGTGAAGAGTATAAGCCTGTGAAGGACCTTTCATCTTTCCAGGGTTCTTTCTCCACTCACTGCTTGCCCAAGTGTTTCCATGCTGAAAGAGGGAAGTCACTTACCTTTATTTAGACCTCAGGGGCTAGTCCACCATGTGTACTCAGTGAGGCAGAATCTTGAAGGAAAGGTAATTTTGTACCCTACTGTGAAAGCCAGACTGAGGTTGTGCAGGGAAACCTTGATTCTGGTATGGTCCAGCTCCTCAGTCTCAATGAGTTTTGCCTTCATGGAGTTGCCTACCCTCCCCACAAAAGCAATCTGGAAAGAAGATTGGGCAGAAGTGTAATGAGGTGTCATCTTCACGCCCACGTGAGGTTTTAGGGGTGTTAGGATTTGCTGGATCAAGTAACCCTTTCTCATGCTCATGTGGGAGGCTGTCAGGTGTTTTATCTGTTCCTGCAGCATCTTTACGCCTTCTGGCTATTTTTAGTAAAGCCAGATTTTTAATTCTTAGATTCTTAATCATCTAAACTGCCTCAGGTGCAAATCCTCTTGTCCTTCTGCTGGCTTTCTACCTGATTCTGTCCGAGACTTTTCCCTGTAGATTTTCCTTCTCTTAACAGTGTCATGTATGTCTTTTCTTTCATATCATTTGTCCCATCCTTCAGTGTGCTGCTAACCTTTACTCCTCCCAACTCTGCTTTGCCAAAGCACTTTTTTTCACTTTTGCTGACTGCTTCTTACAGCTTCTTGGGACATGCAGAGTCTATGTCTCAATTTATGCTTTCCTCCTCCCTCATCATTATTTACAAGTGATCCGTGTTTTCCTCTGACCTCATTTCCTTACTTCATTCTCCTCTTCTCCACTTACAGTCTTGTTCAAGGTTGTCCCTTCCTTGTTCCCGTGTTTCTTCAGGTCCTGGTGCTGGGAGCACACAGACATGAGGCACTGAGCTCCAGTGTCTGGTTAAATGTTTTATTAGCACCAGTCTGAGGAGAGCTGGCTTGTTTGTGTTGTGTGTGTGGTGCTTGGTCAGCACTTAGAGCTGGGAGAGGGGGAGATGGAACCTTTGGAGAGCTGCATTTTTGCAGTGGGTCCCTGCTGAGTGTGGGCAAAGGCTCACTGTTTGATTTTACAATTTGTTGCCTTGGCCTAACAAATAAATTGCTCCTGAAAGACAATTCTGCATTGTGAATTGTCCAATTTTTTGCTGTAGCAGGGCAGAGTGAGATGTGAGCAGAATTCCTCAAACATACCCAAAATGTCTCTTCGTTTTCCTAGTTTTTTTCTCTTAGCAGAGCTAGTTTACTTGTCAACTTGAACTTGTTTGGATACAATAAATTTAATTTACCTAATTAGATTTGCTTATACTAAAGCTTCTTATATGCTTTGGGGTTAAAAACTGTGAGAGTCTTTACTTGTCAGTGTAAAATAGGTAGCTTCACTAGGTTCACACGGTATCCTTTCATGAGTTTCAGGAAATTAATTTGCCTTTAATCTGTCAATAGGCTGAGGTGATTTCCACTTGAGAACAAAGCTTTTTCTTCACCTTGCTGCTTTTCAGCATGCTTTTCCAAGATTTTGCACGTATGATACTAAACCTCCCCTGACTCTTGAGGAGCTTGTTTCTGGCATCCTTTGGTATAAAACCTGCTACTAATGTTATTTTAGGTATCAAGGGAGAAGGTATTGCTTTCATTCCAGTGTTTCTAAAAGGTATTGCTTAATCTCAGGTGCTTTTTCATTGAGCTTACGATGGTTTTGTTGTTTTTTAAGGCATCCAGCATCTCTTACTGTTGAGAGAAATTTACCTCTATTTGCTTTTCTCCTTTGATGGCAGCTCCAGAGGTGCCACAAGGGCTAAATGAAGACTGCCTCATGAGTCTGTATGAAGCAGTTATGTGGATCACCACACATTGCTTGTAGAAAGAGAATTAGTTTTTTCTGAAAAGTTTCTCTGGTCCTTTACAAAATTACTGTCTGAATGATGGTGGTCCTGTGAACTGCTGTGTGCCCAGACATGCTCACTGTTCCTGTGTGCTTTCATATATTAATGACAGATTGTTTTGTACTCCTTTCTCCAAATCAGTGAAACAACAGACTGGGCTGTGGTCAGAAGAGTCAAGAGATAACTGAGCACTCAGGCTTTTTAAGGCAACCAAAAAATACAACACAACCAAGTCATTAATTTTTCTTCCTAAATCAAAGGCAGTAAATAAAATTAACTAAATAAAAGGCAGTGCAGGTACTGACAAGTACATGCAATCATGATTTTGAAACAAGAATGGAGTTACTCTGATATCTTGAAATCCTGCTAATTGCACCAGACTGTTAATGATTGTTGCAGATCAAGATTTAACTTAATTTTCAAAGCAGTTGGAACTTACAATGATTATACATGGAATGGACAAACAGATCTGGGGTGAGTGTGTGATTATGCCTAATTTTTGTTGCCTTTTAACTTTTGCGTAGTCAGTATGCTAATGATCCCATACAAATATGAATTTTAATTGTGAAGTAACAGAACCTGCGTTATATGACCCTTCACATTTATTTGAAGACCGTCTCTGGTGTTTGGAGGTAAAAATGTTGCTGTCTTGCTGCACATGAGAGCTTGGGTGAAATGCTTCCTGGTGCAGTTTGAACGGGGATAGAAGTGCTGAGGATCCTCTGTTCAGTTTGAGCAGCTCTGGGAGGGACAGAAGCAACAAATAAAGATTCCAAGACTGGTTTGTTTTTTTTTTCTCAAAGAAAATTCTTGAAGTAATTAATTCCACATCACTTAGTAATTCTGCTCTTAGATTTTATTATGGTTACTCTTACCTAGTGCTGGTATTGATGTTTAACATTGATTTCCTCAGTCTTCACACAAACAGCCTGCATTTGTTCAGATCGAGTATTAGCATTATGTGTTTGGATTCAGAAGATAATTGCATATCTTGCAAATTACCCAATGGCTGTTTCATCTTGAAACATTTAGAAATCCATTTCAGTTTCTCGTAATTATAATGTTTTAGTCAGACAGCAATCTAAACTTAGGACAGCACTTTGGCAGTGATATGCTTGTTTTTATAAAATGAGCACAGTTTTTGTGGTTTAATTTTCCTTTCATTTAAGTATAGATTTTAATCACTGTAGGCCAAACTTTTCCAACCATCTTTAAAATTAGCTTGAGCCATATTTTAAGAAGTATGTTCTCCTAATGTGATTTTACTTATGTAGAAAAATATATGCAGAAATTAATGTTTTTAAGCTGATTAATGCTTTTGAAGTGTTTTTACAATTTGTTTATGGATGGGCTCAAGGAGGATACTAGTAGTCTCTTTGTAATAAATACCACTGAAAGCACGTCATGCTGTATTTCTGAAATTTGAAAGGTAGCTGTTCAGAAAGAAACTGTAAATTCCACTCATCGAGCAGCTAAATTACAACATCAAAACAAAGTAAAATGCTTTTGTTTTTCCAGACTTCTCTGCAAGCTTTGTTTTGGAGATTACTGAAGTTTTCATTGGTTGTCTTGTATGTCCTTGGGCAGGGTGTAGTTCCCCATTTTCAGTTGGTGAGTTAAAGCTATAAACAGATGTATGGCAAGTGTAAAGCCCTGGGTAGAGGATATTCAGCATTGTGTATATTCCCACACAGAAGTGGGAAGGAGTCTGAATTGCATCTGTCAGGTGACTGTTACAACTCTCTGAGATACTGCTAAACATTTGGTAGTTTCAGTTTCTAGAAAAGTGCTGTAAAACCCCTCAAGTTAAAGGACCCCAAAAACTGTTACCAAGCTTGTATTAGTGTTTTTTATCCAAATGTAGAAAAAAAAGTCTTGACTATACTGAGAAAGGTTTCCAATTGGCAGTGTTCAGAGATCAAGGGAGTCAATCTGTCAGCAGACTTCTCTTCAGATAGGCCTTATCTTCTGATCACAGGTAGAGTGATTTCCTTTCCCTAAATATGAGGACAAATGCAAGAGAATGATGAGTTCTCTGGATTTCCATTATGTGTTTTTATATGAGGTGTGCAGGTTAGCTTTGATAAACTTTCTCTAGTGAAAATAATGTAAAAAAAAAAATCTTAGTTTAGAATGGAATTGTGAGAAAGCTCACTTAGTTTTTTAGATGCTTTATTTTATTATTCAGATGCTAGAAGGACTAGATCCTTCTTAGATCCTTCTGGTTTTTAATACCTAATCATGCATCTGTTCAGCTGATCAATTCCCTTTGCCATCAAGATCATGTTTGTGATCTGCTTGAGTGTAAAGAGCATTGGTTTTGAAAAAGCAAATAATACTTTAGCAAGAATAAACAATAATAAATTTATTAATGACTGGTAAAGCTTCTCTTTTTTCTTCTAATTGCTGCAGCCTGTGCTATAACTTCTAAGAAACTTACATGATGAAGCACTTTCAGTTTAACTCAATGGGTTTTTCTCGGACACTTGACTTACTCTTCCCCAGAATTCTTGTGGTACAGTGGGAATTTCTTGAGCATTCTACTCACTGAATAGCAGTTACGTTTTGTCCTCACTGAAAAACACCTTTTAGCACTTCTGGCATGATAAGCCAGGAGACAGGGGTGGCCACCTGCTGATCCGTGGAAGATATAACTCTTCAAAGTGAGCCAAGCTGCAAATGGGCTTTCAGGCTATGGTCAGAACTTGGAGCTTGTTTCTGGTTCTGCTGGGTAAATTTTTGAGATTGTGTATCAGCTGGAGCTGGGGGCCATGTGCTCCAGGGAAGTCATTGCTTGGTTCTTGACAAAGTCAAGGAGAACTGCAAAATATTTCTCAAAGAGCAAAACAAGTAAAAAAAATACTCACCTGTTAAGTCTGTGTTGGGAACCGGTCCTTTTTTTTTTTTTTAAAACTCTTCACTCATGGAAATCCTCTTTTCTTGAGTACAACGTTTTAGCAAGTGTGAGGTAATACACTCATGCTAAGGTTATCGAGACAGCCTGTAGATTCTTGTAAGGTAAGGCTGATCATTTCTCTTCAGCCTCCTACACACACAGTAGCTTTCTTCTGATCCTCCCTTTTCAGTGTGAAAACACCACTAAATCTGTCAGCTGAACTCATGAATTCCTTCAAAAAGAAAAACAGTTTTAGCAATTTCTTTTAGGATCTTTTGCCCAGGTCAGTAGATTTGTTCTTGGGACAAGTAAAAATGATGGGCTGCCAGTGAGCTATTTGTGTGTAATTCATCATCAGGCAGTGGAATTCCCAGTTAATGTCCTGGGAATTGGCATGCATTTCACATTTAGAAAGGTTTGGTTTGTTTGTATCTCTCTTAAATAATTATAGACTGTCTAGGAAGATGGAATGTAGTGTTCTGGTTGTGTTTGATCTTTCTAAACTTTGGTGATAGACTGTTTCAGAAAAGGATTGGTCTTGTTGCATTTTGGGCTGCCTCCATGAGATGGATAGATTTTGCACTAGAGTTTCCTTAAAAAAATCCTCATGTGCCAATATGATTTACAATAAATGTTTTGCAGACTCATCTGTTTCTACCCCTTGGAAGTGACAAAGGGTGTGTCTCTCCCAAAATTATGACTT
Organism: Rhipidura dahli; assembly: GCA_013399225.1. Classification (NCBI taxonomy): domain Eukaryota; kingdom Metazoa; phylum Chordata; class Aves; order Passeriformes; family Rhipiduridae; genus Rhipidura; species Rhipidura dahli. The sequence continues at coordinate 623,193 of VXAC01007671.1, forward strand.
TGCTCAGAGAAGTGTGTTCTTTTATTAGGAACATCAGGTTTAAATTTTCTCTTGAATACCAAGTTTTAAATGAAATCCTTACAGTTTTCCATTATTTCCAGTGCTTGTATGGGTCTAGCATTCATTACAAAATGAATACTTCATTATTTTGTCATAAATTATTCTATCTTGAGATGCCAATTTCCAAAATATACTTAGAATAATAATTTCTATTAAAATGTATTTCACAGAATATTTTTACTTGAGTTGTAATAAAGATAGGTATTGTATGTATTGTATCTCAGTCCTACACTGAAGAAAGAATCTTGGTTTTTTCCATAAATATTGAGAAGCATTCAGTTTTGCACCTCTGTTGGATACAGGGTTAGATGTTGAACAGTGTCAACTCCACTAAGCAAAAAACACCCCCACAGTTTAAGACAATGCTTGAACTGAGCAGCACATCTCATTTAGATTGTGACATCGGGTAAAAAAGCTGCATGTTTATCTTGTCTGCCACCTTAATAGTTTTTGAAAGACAAATGCCTGCAAAGTTGTCAGAGGTCAAGCAGCTATTTTTTGTATGTGTGCTCTAATTACAGCAGGCCATCAAAGGACCTTGAGAGATGACTGATCTGCAAAATTGAGACAATGGCTCTGTAGTTATGGAAGTGTGGAAATTAAGTTTAGGCAGAAGCAAATGTGTCTGGAGTGGACACAACAGGGTTGCTAAAATGGTTGTTGATAGCACAGGAATACATATTTTCTGCTATCTAAAGGGAAAAGTAGCTGAAATTTTGTGGGTTTTGTTGAAGTAATTGCAGGAGGCTGGTCAATTGAAGAATAAATATGATGTGTTACACAGCACCCCTGTGCAGTAGTTCTCTTTGAAAACATGCTAATAGCAATTCTTTTTAATTGGAGAAAGAACCTTATGAAAAGTTTAGAGGATTTAGCAAGTTATTTCAGTCACGTTAGCTGGGGTTTCTGATGCTGTTCTTTCTGTCTGTGCCTTTGCAGCTTGGCAGACCCTCACCCTCCTGCAACAGCACCAGCCTCCCAAAGTGGCTCTAGGAAATCCTTCCCCTTTGTAAAGGGAAGATTTAAGTTATCCCCATGTTGTTTGTGACTCCAGGTTCATTCAGCTCCTTGTTCATTTTACATGTAGTTAGTGGCAAATAGAGATGCTAAATACAGCTGGTTTTTTTCTTTTTTAACTTTATGTAAGGCATCAATAAAAATCTTTTAGGCAAACTGGCACTGCACATATTGTCCAAAGCTTTGTTATCCCGAGCTCTGGGCATTCAGCTTGCCTTTAGAACTAAAGGTAGCATTGCTGTGAGCAGAAGGCTAAAATGAGTTTGCATATTAGAAAGAAAGATTATATTTCCAATCTCCATGATCTCTCACTGTGTCTTGAAATACAAAAATAGCTGGAAAAGGCATATTTAGGACAGACTTTTGCTGAAGTTTAGAAATACATAATTTTTTCATAAATATAAAATAGGCAAACCTTAAAATTTAGGAAAACTGATAGCTTTGGATTTCAGTGCAAGATATTCTCCATGTACGGTGTTCACACAGATGATAATGTTTATTAAAAATGTCACAAAATGACACATTGGCTCAGAGATGCCCAAAAAAAATGGAAAATAGTAATTGCAAAATATCACACATATAGTTCCACAGGCTGCAGAATATTTTAGAATAAAAATTTTCAGCAGTACAGAAAATTATTTGGTCTGTTAAAAAAGTAACATTTTAATGAATGTTTATAGCAGAACAAGAGGGAAAAGCAATAATCAACAGGTATTCTTTATCACTTAAGGACTACTCTTAAATGTACTAAGCTCTCCAGCCATTTAGCCCAAAGTTTACAACCTTTACAGGGAGTGTATATTGCAAGCTGCAAACCCAATGCCTTTGGCCTCAATAGCCTGCAAAGATTCCATTTGCTCAGGATTTTTGTGTGTGGAACCTTAGTTCTTCTGCATTCAGCCAGTACAAGGCTCCCTCCTAAGAACTTGTGTTTCGGTGTTAATGTGGAGGAGTGGCCCACCCTTAGGATCAACATTTACTTCTTTGAGACCTCAGTGTCTGTCCTCCTCCTGAGCAGGATTGTGGTGTGCTTTTCTGCTGCTTTCAGTGTCTTGAATGATTCTGGAGTGAAGGTGTAAGAATTTTCCTTTCTGGTTTGGGAGCTATCTGTTACAGAACTACCAGTCTGTTGTTCTTGAGAACAATCACTCAGTTAACATCTCTCTCCTAAACTGAACCTTCCTAAGATCTGTCAGATTTCCACCAGACATGGGACTGAGCAGTAGAACGTAAAAGAGAAGTTAATGTTGGAGTGGGATCTGGAGAGAAGCAGCGTTGTGGGCAAGTATTTTTCCGTTTTCCAAATGTTAAGCTTCAACCACGTTAATAATATTTCTACAAAAACATTACTCGGCTAATTTAAAGCAAAACTCTAGAACTGTTATATCCCACATGGTATGAAACATTCCTGTGTTGTTTTTTTTTTTTTTCTTGGTGTATTAACTTCTTACACAGAAAGGAAATGAATTTTAGAAAGAATGTTATACATAAACCATTTGAGACATTCTCTGTTAAGGAAATACCATCTGTCAAGAAAGATGCAGCCAATGTTGAGTTATATTAAAAAAATTGTAAAGGAAATATTTCTCGAGGAAAAGTGGTTTAATTAAAACATTTTAACTATTTTTGCTCTGGAAAAAGCTTAGGAAATTTCTATTAAGCATTCTAAATGCAATCATAATAAAAGCTCAATTAATTTTTTCAGAAGGAAGTTAGCTTGGATAAGTTGTTCCTTAATGTAGAATAAAGCACTTTTCTGAATACAATGTAGCTAGTAGGAAGAAAAGGAAAATAAAAGACTTGGAATCATTATTTTATTACCTTCAAATTCTATAAGCCTGCTTTCACTGGTTCTTCTTGATGGACAGAATTTATTTCAAAAGGCAAATAGGTTACATTTTAGAGTTTTCATATTAATGTTTTATTTGAAAATCGGTTCTTTTATGAACATTTAATAGCATTAGAAGACATTATTTTGCTTCTGTAGAGGAAAATAGTGAAGTACTCATATAAAGGTGCCTAGATCAGGCAGGAGAAGCATTAAATATGATAGGATTTTCTCCTTCTTTAACCCCCCCTTTAGCCTGCTGGTTTAAGGAATTGTACACTGACTATACAGATTTACTGTAATGGCTTGAAAGAAAGGCTTTTGCTTTAATTAGCACTTTGCTCTTTCATCCTTTGACCTGTTGGTGCTATCAGACCTACTCTGACATGTAGCAAACACAGAAACAGCTATGTCTGATACTTTTTATAGATAATGCTCCAATAGTTTAGTTTTGGTTTTTGGTTTTTTTTATTAGCCAAAGAAATTGAAAGGAATGCTTGGAAGTTATGGTTTTTGGCCAGCTTAAATGCTAAGGTTTTGATTTTTAGGAAAGCATGTATATTGTACATGGGAATGTTGGGTCTTCCTCTATGTAAGATATCCTGCCTTGTCATTGGAGTATTTTCCTTTCCTTTGTTCCTTGAAAGTACTAAAATGACATTTCTTAAGTTACATAATGCTATTAGAGATGAGCAGCTGTTATTCTCCCAAATTCTCTTCACAATAGGCTTATGATCTTAGACTTTATTAAAATACCACCAGAAACATAAGTGACATGTGATATATGGGCTAACTTTTTAAATGTCACCCATATCTCCATTTTTGAATCGACAGGATGTATTTCCATTAACACATTATCTTTTTTCCCCTTAAAAAACTTGCTGTTTGGCATGGCTTGTATTTTAGGAATGTTTTAAAGATTTAAACAATGTGGCCTGTATAACCTATTTTACTTGTTGCATGTGCTTGATGTTGTACCCTAAACTGAATAAAGGATTGTAGATGATCATCTGAAGGTTTCTGTAGTTCAGTGCCACTGAAGGCCTGGATTTTACTTTTTACTTAAAAAGAAAGATAAGTAACATTACTGAGAGTAACTACTTGTGATCCTTATATTTGAATAGTAAGTTTCCAAACTGGACAGGTATAAAATAAAGAATGCAAAGCTTTCACAGCTGCAGCTGAAGCTGATAACAACTGTGAATTGTGCTTGTGATGTACTGCACAGTGACAAATATTCTGAATAAAATGTAGTATGGAAACATTCCAGATTAAGTAGAAACAGTTCATATGCTGTGTGCTGTAGGCCTTGAGTTATAAAAATATAAATAGGCTCTTTTGTGAAAATAAATTACTGAAATATAACACTTTCAGATAGCAGTATAATAAACATAAGATGGAGAAAAAAGGGAAAAAAAAGAGAGGCTTTTGTCCTAGATTTTAATATCTAAAATATTGGTATTATATTACTACTATACAAGCACTCTACTGTGAGGAGGGGAAAAAGAAATACAAGCTAATTTCTCCTTGTTCACCTTGCTGTCAAGGCCTGTGCATTAGATAAGGTGGGGTTCATGTGTGAAAAAACAAACCAGCCAGGAATCAACAGCCTTAAATCTGGTGGTTTATAATTTCTCTGTGTTTCATTGTGCAGCTTCAGTATCCCCAGTGGTTTTTTGAGTGGTGCTAAATCCCCTGATCTCATCTGTGAATGTAGCAAGCTGTACTTAGGCTGAGGATCACCCCTTGCTAAAGGTGGTGTTCTCCCTCCTATAAATTCTGATCATGGTGTATCTGTCCAAAACACTTATCAGGCAAAAACTAATCACTGTGTGTTAGACTTCCACAGAATCACTTAATCTGTGGTCTGAAGCTATGATCTCCAGGCAGTCTGTTTTATTGTAGGCAAGTAACAGATACCCAATATCAGTTCTGACTCCAAAAAGAGGTCACGGGATTCAGTTCCTGAATATAGGATCAAGAGCACCAGAAAAAGAAATCCGTCAGTATTCCAAGTTATTTTTACAAACCCACGTACAATCCTAATAGTTCTGCAGTTTGACTTAATTCTGCTTTATGACTCTCACTTAAATCTTGCTTTGGTCCAGAGTGAAATGGTTCCTTGTCTATTTACATGTGCATGATTGAACACATGGTTATTGCTCCAATAATTAAGAGGAAAATAGCCTCTTCTGATTTCTCAACTCACATTCTGAAATTTTCCTCACAGTAACTTGAGAAAATTGTACTGGCCATTTAGGACCTCTTCTTCCAGTTTCAGGCTGATACCTCTGCAGTCAGGATCAAGGATGTTGATTGGGATGCCTCTCTCCCAAGGAATTAATACTGAACCTCTGTGCTTTGACTGTCACTGTCTAACTGGTGATAGATAGCTTTGTCTAATCTTTGTTGGCTTTCACAGTGAATTTCAGCCTCCTAAAAATGTACTTGAAGTTACTTGATCTAAATGTACCTTAGCCTTTATGATATTTAGAATGAGACAAAGCTGATTTGATGAACTGGTGGACATCTTTGCAGTTGATAACTTGGAGATATGCATTTTAGATGAGGTGTGAAGCTTGGAGTTTTAGATTTATCATAGTTTACCTTGTTTGATGATCAGTTAAAACTTTTTCAGCTTTTGATCGAGGACACAGTGATCACCTTTATGGGTATATCTGATAACAAATTACAATTTATGCCTTGAATTCCTTGCTAGTAGTGCAAAATAAAGTATTCCTCTATGCACCAAATAAACTTTGGTGGGGAAAAAGTGATACCATTTCAAAGTGTATTTCTGTTATCTGGTCTGTATAATAGAAAGTGACTAAATTATACTATCAAAATGTAACAGCTTTACAGAAATTGCATGTTGGAGATGTTATTTTATAGGGTATCTTGCAGCTGACTTGAGGTGGTTCTTCATGTACAGGAAAACCTACTTTCAGCTTGAAAGAGTCAGTTATGATATATCTTACTGTAGTTTCCTATTTATGTGCTTGTTATCTCTATCTGGCAGTATAGAAGCTAGAGATAGAAAGTTATAAAGAGAAATTATTTGACTAGATAAAGTGTTATGGGAGACTTCATATTGAGACCCATTATCTATGTTGTGTTGAACTGCAGCCAGACATTTTGAAATACTTTAAATCCCCCTAGCATTCCTGAACAACTGGAGGAGAATCCTTTTCAAATATTCCTTCTAAAAGGGATTATTATTTATTTTTGTTGTAGCTTGGTTGAAGAATTTCAGTGAAGTATCAGGAAATTATTACATTTTTCCTTAGTGACTAATGCAGTCAAACCTGATTTGAAGATTGAAATCTGCTACCAGTAAAAAAGGCTTACAAATATGTTTTTAGAGGTTTTAGATCACTTTCAATTTTTTATTTTCCATAATATACTTAAAATCCCATTTCTTGCTTGCTCTGTTGCTATTAATCTCTTTCTTCTTTGCTACAGTGGTAGTTATTAAAAATACTGACATCCTAAGAAATGGTAATCACATAACTTGTCATTCTCTTTGTCTGTTATATCCCTTTTTCATACTGCAGATTACTGTAAATTGCTCTGGAAGCACTATGAAAGAATAATGGCTTAATATAAATAAGTGTAAAGGAACTTTTATTGCTCATGTCTTCTAGGCTGCCTAGGTATTTGGTATTGGGTCCTCTTACCAAAATGTGGAGGGAGAAAAGTCGGAAAATAAGTGAGCTTTTTTGTTTATGTATATTTACCATTTCCTAAAGTAATTTGAACTATTTTGATAGGTCATACTATGACACAGAGCTACTGAGACCTTAGACACATTATAAAAAGCTTTAAAATTGGAAACAGTTTTACCGGTTTCCCTCCTGTCATTTATTTTGGGCAATGATTGGTATGAAAATGTCACCTTTATTAGCTTAATCTTCATGTTTTGTCTTTTAATCTTGTGCAAGTTCAATTCACAGGCCTGCAATATTTTACAACAGCATTATCAGCTTTATTATTTGCTTCATGAAGCTTAAACTGTTTGAAATGAAACTGAGGACTGATGAATTTTTAAGTGACTTTATAGTCTCTTTAATTTTGCAGCTAGCAGGGAGATACTTTCAGACATAATTCAGTTTCCTAAAAGTTGGCCTTGATTGTTCTGTGCTCAGTTAGGACCAGGACCAAAGCTTTTATTCTGGTGGCTAAAGAGGAAACACCCGCGTGGTGAACTTGGAAGGCAATGAGCTCTCTTTGTCTTCTTGTAAAACCTTGTGCAGCAGCTTAGATGAAACTTTTAACCCTCCAGGCTTAACTTCCCAGCTGATCAGGATTCTTCCAGAAATTTATAGGACTGAGACCCTGCACAAATACTTACTGGATATACCGGAGAGAGTTCAGTGAAGTACCAAAAAGATGATGAGGGGGGCTGGAGCATCTCTGACATGTGAGGATAGGGTGGAGCTGGGACTGTTCAGCCTGGAGGAGAAAAGGTTTGGGGAGGGACATGTTATCAGTGTGTACGGGAGGGTGCAGACAGGATGGAGCAGGGTTCTTCTCAGTGGTGCCCGCTGGCAGGACCAGAGGCAATGGGCACAAACTGAGACACATCAGAGAACCCCTTTTTATGCTGGGAGGGTCAGCACAGGTTGCCCGAGGTGGTTTTGGGGTATCCCTTAGATATTCACAAGTGCACCGGCTGCAGCTGGTCCTGCCTGAGCAGGAGGATTGCACCAAAAGACCTACCCAGGTCCCTTCCAACCTCAGCCACTCCGTGTGGATCTGCTGTCTGTAATGGTATTGTGTCGGAATTGGTTTGAGGTGACTCATGGATGAGGCTTTTTAAAAGGAAAAGATGTTTTATTAACTCCTTTAAAATTTTCAGAGAAGATAACTACTTAGCTTTAAGTAAGCTGCAGAATAAGGGGTGTTATTTGGACAACAAATTTCCTTTCCACTTTTAAGTCTTGGGAATCCTGTGAATTGAAAACAGAAGCTGTAGTTTTAGCTGCTCTTAGAGCAACTTAAATGTACATTGTAACTAAGCCACCCTAGGAAAATAAAGCTATTTCCTGAGGGGGGGAGGACAGAAGCACTTTCTGTGTAGTCTTTCTAGAGGCTATTTCTCCTCTTGTGTTAATGGTCTTGCCCTTTAAGAAGGGAAAGAAGCACTTTAAAACACAGGAAAATGTGGTTATTAAGCCACAAAAAAATAAGTTGCAGGAGTGGTTTTGATACTATTCACAATCTCTCTCATTCTTGATTTTTGCTTTCATTTTGATAGTGACAATTTAAAGAAAATGATAAAAAAAGTGATTTTCCTTAAAGTGATGGAAATCTGCTTGTCATTTTGGTAATGCTCCCATTTTGAAATGCTGGTTTATTTTCACAACTCTAAATTCAGTGCCTTCAAAATGTGCTTGTACATTTTAATTGGCCTTCTTAACACATGCTTTGTTGTTAAATGAAACATTTTTATTGGCACAAAAATATTTGCCCCACCTATTTTCATCTGCTAGTGGTGGGAATAGTAACATTAAAGGCTGCTTAAAATATATGAAGTGAGTTCTGGGGTCATTCCCCACCTGTTGTTTATTTTGGTTTATGCAAGAACAGTCAAAAGTAATCACATTGGTGAAACTCTGTCATCTAAGCAGTGGTTTTGGAGACTAACAATTTACACATCAACAGGTTTGGCTTCTTCAGGCAAAACTTGGGACTTTTATGTTAGTGAACAGTGAATGCTGGCAAGAAAGGTCACAGCTTTAAAGTAACCTAGAGTACATTGTACTAAGTTATGGAACAGAAGACTGTAAATACAGAAAGTCTTTGATTAACTTCTCCTTTTCAAAGTGTCTTGACCTTTATTGAGTTCCCCTAGCTGACATTTTTAGAAGACTTTTGATATTCCTTTCATTATAAAGGGTTTATTTGTGTATTTGCTCCCACATATTTCATTGTCATCTTCTCTGCCATTTGACTTTTTTTAGTTACAATGGCATCTACATTTCATATCAGCATGGTTTCCGTAGTAGTGGAGTGATGTAGTCCTCTTTTGTACCAAATTCTGGAAATGCATTTCTGTGACTAGATGTTATCTTGGTACACAAAAGAAATATAAAGCAAAATTGAGTGAAAAAGAAAGAAATTACCAAAGCTGAAAGCACCTAGGAAAACATTTGAAAGACAGCATAATATATTCATATTAGGAGTAAATCACATTGGATTCACATCACGTATCCTTCTATTTTTAGTTTTTAAATTATTAGCTGCCATTTCTATTTAAAGATAATGACATATTTAGTCAGACTTAATGCAAGTGAATCATGGTATTGCATTATTATTGTATTAAACAGTGATTGTTGGTTGTGTTTCTTATACTCCTTGTATTTTGGAGGGCAAAAATAACTTCTCAGTGCTCTGGAAGTTGCTCAGACATTTCAGTCTGGGGTGTTGATGAATAAATTATACTCTAAATGAGGCAGGCAACAGGAATTCATATTTTTGTTTTCTTAGACTAGACTTCTCCAGCTGGCACCTTTCCTTCTCTTTACCCCCGGTGGTTTCAGCCACATAGGCTGTATAAGATTACAAGTACTTGTTTTACAAGGAGTCACTGCAGACTTGGTCTTTTTACATGACTGCTTGTGCTGGTTCTGCTGTCTGAGCTGGTGGCTCCCAGCTGTTCTTCAAAGAGCATACCAGGGGTGCCTGTTAGTATGGCTGTGTCCTTCCTTTGCCCAGTTCCTCTCCTGGGGTTGCTGCAGGAGGATGGGAACTTCCTCCAACAGTTAAAGGCTGATTAAATCTTAGTAGCTGGCACCTTGGACAGCTGGCCAGCCCAACCAGACCTCCCTGGCATGGAGAGACAGCTTCTCAAGAGCATCCCTTGCTCTGTAATAACTGAACAAATCCCAGATGTAAGATTTAATCTTCTCCTTACTTCTTTTTTCCTCTTTAATACAGTGCTCCCTGAAGCCTTTAAGCTGTTTTACAGACTCTGAGCCACCATTCACAGCTAACAATGCCTTCCAGTAAGATACTCCATAAAATGGGAACTTTTCCTTAGAACAAGATGCAGCATTTAGACTTGAAAATAAAGTCACAGGATTTTAAGCATGGAACTTCTGATTACCTGCTACTGGTAGCTGAGTGAACCTGAGGGTGTGATTTGTACCTTTGTTGCTTGAATGGGCAGGTTGTCTGCTATCAGTCCTTTTCCTTTATGAATTTGGGTACTCAGCAAGAGTGAAGAAGGCTTAAAGATTGCTTGTAGAACAAAAGGATTAGGTCTTTTTATATAGAAGACAAGATCAGTCTGCTAATGAATGAGTAATATTGAGAAGAATGTAAGCCTGAGTATTTTATGGCATAAGATAAATGTTAACAGAGGCTAAGAATAAACTCACCATCTCCGTCTCTTGCAGGCTTTCTCCCTGCACCTTCTTATCGAGGTGTCTGACAAGACACTGTCAGACAGGATGACTGGGTGTACTACTGCTGATTGGCAATTTCTGCATTTTTTCCACTGGTCATTTCTTTGAACATCATACAAGATAACAAAGTTTCCTAGGTCGAGACACTGGAAATGTTAATTCTCCATAAATGTTGTTCTGTTCAACACAAGTCCGATATGAGTTTATAGAATACTTTCTTTCTTTCTTTCTGCCTCGGCAGTTTTCCAGTTTTCTGCAGGCAAGCAGCCCAGCAAACACTGCTTCTGACAATTCCTCATCTTTCTCCTTTTTCCAGAATGAAAACCCAAAAATATCGGCAGTGGGGGCCAAAGTAACAAAAGAAAAGTGGGTGTTGCAACTTCTTGCCAAGTTTTTTTGTAAATGTTTCTCTCTTTCACCGTCCCAGCATAACAGCAAAACTTCCCAAAGAATCCACAAAATAAACCAGACTATTTCTCAGCCTCTGCTCTAATTCAGAATAGTTGCTGTAAGAAAAAGGCTAGAGGACAAGGACTATAAAGGGTATGTGTTTTATCTGACCGTTAATGTTTTATTCCTCATCAGTTAAGGTTGCAGAAAACTCTAGGGCAACTGTTAGGTCCTTGATGATGCTCAGGTGTTATTCTTGTTTCTAGAGTTGGTGCCAGTTGCTTTTCTTTTACCTGATATCAAGGAATCTGGATTCCACTCACTGGAGCGTGAGTGGATAGATCTGTAATACAGGGCAGACAGGAGTGAAATACTGTTACAAAGAAGTGGAAAACCAGGAGTTACAGGCTGGGGGTTCTCTCCTGTTTGCTTGTTCCTCCTCCAGTGTCAGTGAAATGATTAGAAATAGTAGGGAAAGGGTGGGGGGGTGGTGTGGTAGGCAGTGAGATCCCGGAATTAGTGTTAAGCAGACCAGAGGTGGGATTAGAAACCAAGGCTGTGCTGGCAGAATGAGTTAATACAACTGAGGGGGCAAAGAGCACTGCTGGATCAGAACCTAAAACCAAAGGGCAGCAAGCAGGACAGGAATCAGGTTCTTAGAGCAGTAATCAGGCTGTTAGCTGCAGCTACAGAATAAACCCTGTTTTGGTTTCTTCTATACCAGGAGTGTGTGGCAGCCTCCATGGGTGGAGTTCATTCACAAGGTCAGCTCTTTGCCTCCTGTTATGCTGGTGGCTGGCTGCAGCTTTTGTCTTGAGTCACACATGCTGATTTTTTTACAGGTTGTTCTTATTTTAATTGAAATTCTTGCAGCTACAATGAATTCATTCTTACAAGAGTTTTAAGAGATTCTCCCCTTCCCCAGAAATGTTTTTTATCAACAAACCGTTGAACTTAAGCACGTTCATACGTGTGATAGGAAAGAATAATTTTGTCATCAGTGGCTTTGCTAGAAGAAATTCTGCTGTTTGAATTTATACATTCAAACTGTTGAGATTGCTGCCTTTTGATGTGTCAGAGCTGCACAATTGATCTGTATAATGAAATGACTGTGTATGAACTGTGCCATGACACATTCAAACAGGTAATAATTGATTCCTTGAAACCATCTCTGTGTGTGAATCATGGTGGGACTTGTGACCTCCCTGAAATGTTTTTTTGTTTTTTTAACGATCCTAATTCCGACCATTCCCCAAGGGTTAAGTATCTGTAAAGTATTTCCAGGTCAATGAATGTCAAAGTAGAATTCCAAACCAAAGGGAACAGCCATCCAAATGGATACATAGTCTGGAATCTGAGTGCCATGTCTGTGTAGGAAAAGAGCCTCTCAATTCCTGTGCTCTTGCTTCTATTGTGATTGCTAATATAGTTTCTTTTTTTATTTATTTTGGAAAGTGCTAAAGCTAGAAAATTTGATTCACTGAGTCCAGGCAATGTCTCATTGGAAAGCTCCTGAAAAACCACACTTGTTCAAGACAAACATGATGTCATTTCAGTAGCAGAATCCCTTTGTGAGCCTCCTGGAAACAAATGTTTTGCATGAGGACTCAATTTTTCTTGTTCTGAATTAATTCAAACGAATTACCCTGCAGACGGTATTTGTGGTGAACTTTTTCTGAGGAAGCCTTTTCTTGGGCCGTCTTTAGAGTCAAGACTGACTCTGAGTGATGTTTAGAAGCTGCAGAGGTTGTAAGTGTGTGAACAGGTAAATGTATCCAGCAGAGCAACTTGCCTCAGTCTTCTGAGCAGCTGGAAGAGCAGTGTCCTTCGGAGCTTCCAGCAGGTGTTTCCATCTGCTCTCCAAACTATTGTGCTCTCCATAAGAAAAGTATGTTGGCCTGGAACAGCAAAGCAGCTTGCTTTTCTTTCTTTAATTAGGTGATGACTTAAGATATTTACAGAGGAAAGAAGATAATTTGCTTAAGTAAAGCCGATTTATAATAGGGATGTTGATGACCCGTCCTTATCTCCTGGGAGCTTTTTTCCCCTTTCTACATCTGAACAATCGCAGGTTTCTGGTTTCTCTAGTGCAAGAGCTAAGACAGAAGGCTACCTCTGAGTGTCAGGGAGGGACTTAAGATATAAATCCAAATGACCTTACTAGGACTTTGACACGTTTGCTTTCCAGCTGATTGAGAACATAGCCATGAGAAGAACGTGCTTGGGAATTTTCCACCTGCCCATTTGACGTAGGAGAAGAAAGAAACCATTCATTTCCTGACAGCATGTCTGAAAACTGGAGATGGAATGGTTATTTAATGTGTTTGGGTTTTGGCAACCTGATTCACAGTTTTTGAATACTTCTAGTTGCCAGTTCTTGATGCAATACATTTTTTTATTCCATGAATAAAAAGATGCAGCAGACAAATCTTCAGAGTGTCAGAGCACACTGTGGCCTATTTTCTGTTTTGTTCTCCCTCTAATAGCAGGATAAATAAAAGTATTTTGAGGCCTGTCCTCTTCCATCAAGCTTCTGGGAAAGAAAAAAGAAAGGACAGGAGGGAGAGGGGGTGGACAAAGGCATGGAAAACTTTATGAAATTGCTTATGGGTTTCCTTTTCATGTGAAATTTCCCTGAAATTTTCCCCATGACTCATTTCCTTTTTATTCCTTTTTAAGTCCGTAGTTTGGGCTTTTTAATTTTGTTTTTTCTTTTCAAAGACAGGTCAGTAGCTTTTCCCGGCCCAGTGTGATGTGGATTTTGCTATGGTATATATTCATATGGACATTGCAGTCTATTCTCCATATGGGCAGTTGTCCTCTTGTCTTCAATTTCTCTGCTCAGCAAAGACAGGAAGCATGGAATGCACGGGAAGCAAGGAATACTCTTCCACAGAAAACAGATATTAATCACGTATTGTGTGAGGGAAGAGGTGCTGGGAAGAAGCAGGTTTTATTTTAGCAGATGTATATTGGTGCTTGCAAAGGTCCCATGTTGAAAGGTCAGTGGGGGAATTTTTAATGGTTTCATAGCTTCTGACTTGCAGTTTTCAGTTCATGCTGATGTACACTCCCTGCTGGATATAGAATTTTCTAGAACTCATTCCCTGAAATGTGACCTGCCGTCTTCTAAGTAATAAATGCAGCTCTTTTCTGGTTTGAAAACTTGTGTAATGAACTCCTTTTCCTTGTCCAATGTGGGAGATGGAAAAGCTTGATAGAATGCCAGTCTTTCACCAACTCATGGTTATTGCTACTCAAAAATGTAACCCATAAATACTTGAATTTACTGTGAGTCCATCTAGTCTGACCAAACTCTTGCACATCCTTAAAGCTCTACAACCTAACGTCTCTTGCAACGGAAAGAAGTCAAGACTCTCGGGGTTCTTGTTGTACCTCTAAGATAAGGCTTACTTCTTTTGTTGAAATGTCCACAAAAATGTATTCCTCTTGTGCCATTAGTGTTTGGTAAAACAATTCAGTGCATCTGAAGAATTGTAAACTCTTGAGGATCTTGGCAGCGTTTCTTGGAATATCTGATTCCGTGGAAGCTTGTGTGATCAGATCACCAAACTGTCTGAGTGCTCCTCACAGTGAATTAAGGCTACTCCTCTCCCTACCCCCATCCAGGGTTCAGATGGATCAGTGTGAATATTTTAAAAAATCACATGAGCTCTCCAGTGAAGCAAAATTATTGAAATTCCCAGTCATTAATTTACTGGAAAATAAAGCATAAATACTCTAAGTGAAATTAGAGTTAAGCCTGTGGAGGTTAATTTGATTTTGATCTCTACACTGGTAGTATGTTTGATTTACATAAACACATACCAATTCTATAACTAACTGCTACCTCTTTTAAACATAAGCAACCAAATGGAGAACCTTGAAATGAGAATGTCACTCTTTAATTAGAAATATACCCTCCTGCTCTGCTCTTAAGCAGTACAGTCCTCCTAAATGTTGAAAATTTTATAGTTTAGCATCCTCATACTTTATGAAAAAAGAGCTTTTCTTGTAGAGAAATTAAGCTGACTTCTTATCTAAGCCCCTTCTACATCATTAATAGTGTAATTTCTTCTAATTGGACAAATTGCTACATCTGAAACACTTTCAGGATACTCAAAAAGGTCTCAAGAACGAACTGGAAACTGAAATCCAAAATAAAATAAGTTAATAAAAAATACAGAACTACGCACACGTACCTTCCTACCTCAATATAACTAGAGAAATATCCCCTGCATTAACTTAAAACTGCTGCATGATAGGATCTTGGAAATACTGAGAGAAAGTGGTATTTTCCTCAGCTGTGACAATGTTGTCTTAGTTCCCCTCTCTAAAATGGAGTTTTCCATCCAGAAACAAGTAGCTGTGTTGTAGCTCACTTTCAGTTGTGTATTTCCATGCGTAAAATGTGAATTCTTAGCTTGTTTTGGGGTATCAATACAGCTGAGTATTCAGATGTATTGATGTATGATGCTCTCTAACTGTTCAACCACATAGGAACCCTGAGCAAGAGCTTTGCAACCTCATTGTTGTGTTCCTGTCTCTGAACATACAAATAAATGTTAGGAGTGGTTGTTAAAAGGCCAAATTCTTCAAAATTTTATACATGCTCAGAAAGTCCCTTGTTAGACTAGGAAAATTAAATTTCTGAGCTTGGTCACTGTTTATTCTTTTGGATTACAAATAATTTGACTGGAGACAAAGGTGGCTATTCTGGAGCCATGAGAAAAATTATCCATTAAATAGAGCTGTCCTAACAGAAGGAACATTTTTGGAGTCAAAGTTACCTCTCTGATGACTGTACTAAGTAGTCCATTATTAAGGACTGGCAGAGCCTATTACCAAAATATGATATGTATCTGTATATAAAGAGTGTGAATGGAGCAAGAGGTTGGGATACTCATGGCATTAGTAACATACTCGATTCTTGGGACTGGTAGAGAGTCCTGGCTTACCCTCACACCACAGTGAGTACAGAATCTTTGTCTGATGCCTGTTTGGTAACTGTAGGCTACTTGTTTTCTTTTATAATTTCTTTTGAAAATAGAACACTGTAGCTGTCATGTTTGCCCAGTGTGCATCTTGCCTATGGTGCTCTTTGAATACATGTGATGATGTGCCAAATAAGTTTGGCTTAAAAAATTCAGAAGTGTTTGTAACGTGTTTTCCTTGGCTGTTTATGTTGGGTTTTTTTCTTGTTTTTTGTCCAGTTTATCTAAATGAAGACTGAAGTTTTGTGGTTAACTTGCAATTCTCTTTATGGATCAAAATTATTATATCAAAAGATGGGGAAACCTTTTTGCAGACCAAACTATTGTTGAATATTGTTGAATAGCATTCCATAAACATTCGATTAAGTGATCTAATGGTATCTTCTGGCTTTCTAACTTTGAGGAGGCCAAGTCTATGATAACTAAAATACCACCTCAGTCTAACACATCTTTTCCTGACTGGTGGATCTTCTTTTGTGCGTTCAAATGAGCAGGATCAAACTGAAAGGAAACTGAAGAGGGAGATATTTTGCAGAATCAATTAATTTTGCAAACAGGTTGTTTTTTTTTTTTTTTCATTACTGAAGTTTGTTACAGTTCTGCAGATTTAGTAATTTCTTATATGTGAAGAAAAAAATGGCAATTGCACTGTCACTTCTTATCCTTGACATATCTCAGTGTTAGTGAATCTGATGACCTGGCTCTTGGAAGTGATCTCTGAAACAGCTTGAAAGGGCTAAATTTCATTACATTCTGAAATTCAGTTTAGATATCCAAGCTTTGTGGGTCTACAGGGGTAAGCATGTTCTTGTAGAAAACCTTTTATTCCTAACAGGAAACTCTTCCAGGGCATCTTATACCTTTTTTCTTCACTCCATTTTCCCAGAGGAAAATCTTGAATATATATTGCCTGCACAGTGATTTGCATTTGAAGGGTCCTAATGTCACAAAGATGTGAGGCATTCCTGAGGTTAAGTGTCTCTTTAGCTTTCCCTACTGTGATTGCAGATTTTACCTTGGAGTTCTAAAATATTAACCCCCTGTAGATCAAGCCTGCATGAAAATAAGCAGTATGTGTATTTGCTGCTTCACTGGGAGAGAAAGTGCACTTTCCTTTTGTGCAATTAGATTATAGGATGAGCCTACTGAGTGGAGTGGGATGGGATGGGGAATGAGGGAGAATAATTCCAGTGACCCAACTTAAGGTACTTATGTAAATGCCCAAAATGAAATGAAGGAAATCCTTCTTTGATGGATTGGTACTAGGCTTGGCAAATTCAAAATTGCATAAGGTGGTTTTGATCCAGGATTTTAAAAAGTCTGTACTACTTTGCTGGTAGGAAACAGAAGGCAGCTAATTTCTTTTCAATTTAATCTTTTCTCCAAGATTTTTAAAAAATAGAAGCAACCAAACCCTTACTCCAACAACACAGTAATGTATTGGAATATACATATAAAAGAGGTGAAAGCTGAGTTAGAAGGTAATTTTTAACAGTACTTTAATATCTATTTAAGCTCAAACACTTGAAGAAATGTGCTCCTTTACATAAGCAGGTCTGGCTGTGGAAGCTGCTTGTGGTTTAATGTTTCATCACAATAATGGCAGCTTACATGTGCTTGCCAAGAGACCATTACTTTTTCTTGTGCTGCTCAGGCTCTTCCAGTGAAATATCTTTAAGGTGAGAAAATGCATATTTAACAGAATCTGTCATCACTGCCTGTGCAGTGAGAGAGCTTTGTGTGAACTTCTTACCCCATTCCACCAAGCATAATTGCTGATGTTTCTGTGGAGCAAAGTTTAATTAAGAAAAAGAAAAGAATAAAAAGGATAAAGTTAAACCAAATAATAGAATTAGATGTGATTCACATCTAATGAGAGATTTTAAAAGTGGCTTATGTAAATAATAAAGATTATTTGATTGTAAATACTGTAGGATTCTACAAAAAATGTTCTCCTTTCTGTAAGGAAGGAAATAGTAGGGAATGTTCATCTAATGGTAGAAAATGGGTTTTTCTGAATACTTGAACAACTTGTTCTTGACACTTTGAAGTTTTTATTTTTATCCCTTAATGATATTCGTTTCAGAGAACCAACTGTACCTTTACCTCGACATCCTCTGTCTGATGGAAACAAATCAAAGAGCAACACACTCTGGGACTAATGAGGGCTACCCATGTTCTGTTTGACCAGTCAGCTGCTTCCAAACAGAGTTTATATGGTTATGTTATTTCATTGGGTTTGTATTACACTGGTTATGTATTTCTCATTCAAAAGGATGTTAAATTGGTAAATTAAATTTAATACCATTAAACTAGTGAAAGGGGGGGGAACATCTGAAAATGCTGGGTTTGATGGCTATGGCTAGCTTACGTTCCACAGCAGAAACTTTCTAAGGTGTCACTTTTTTTGTCTGTTCCCAATTCTCTATAACCAAAACTCCCAAACAAACAAAAGAAAACCTTGCTTAGTAAGTATGCTAGTAATATCATTATTTAAAACTGAATTTACTGTATGCATGGCCCATAAAAATTTTCTAAATACTGATGAAGAAGGTTGTTTGCATTTCTTAACATCCAGATCCAGAGCAGAGGGAAAGTAATGACTCAAAGAATAGTTTCATGAGCATTTGTCTTCAATTTGTTTTCTTCAATACTCTGTTCTGAAGTTCTCATCAATATGTCAAAATTAATAACCGGGTTTAATTGCCCAGCAATCCTTGACATCACTTAGTCCAATGATTGATTCCTCTTACGGGCATTACTTTAATAATATATCTGTTTGATCCCAAAAGAAGAGAGATTCTTAAAGTTGTTGTGAAAGCTTCTTTTCTTACTGTAATGGTTCAATGAAATGTTCAGCTGTGGCTGAATTGGAAAGGAAACACACACTGTTGTAGCTTGTATCTATGGTGGAAAAAAATTTCAATATAATAAATCTTAGCTGTTGTTGAAAACTCGTGCTCAGCAGGAATCCATGTTTCCTCAAGTTGTTTTCGAATTTTCTCCTTACTGCATTTTGAAAATTCTTTCAAAAGCAGCTCTACCCCTCCTTCTACAAGTTATTCAAGGATTCTTGGGAAACACAGGCGGTGGAAAACTCCAGCTCATCTCTGCCTGAGTCAGTACATTAATCTTCTGGGTTGTAATTGGTTTCAAATTGTCTTTGTTAGAAGGCATGTTGTTTTGCCTGGCTTAACTGGTGTACAGGGCTTTCCAATAGCTCTAGGCTTCCCCTTTGACATAGTGTGTTCCTTCGTTCCCAATGCTGCGTTGTTTTGGTTCTTTCTGTCCTCTCTCCCTGGCTGTTCATCTGCAACAACAGCAGGAGCAGGTGAAAATGATCTGTGTGAGAAGAAAGTTTTGAATGCTAAGCAATTTTACGTTAAATTTAAAAGTTTATGTTTTGGTCTTGAGAAATTGTGGCCTTCTAAGTTATTTGTGTTAATCCAAGTATATAACTGATTCTGTAACAGCCAGAGATTTTTTCTCACAGCGTATTTGTAGATACCAGTAGAAGTTGCAAACCTTATCTTCTATTTAAAATATGAAAAATGCATTATTAATCTTAAAATAAAACAGTTTAATGCTCTCTGCATTTCTAAGGAGAGCTTTTAAGGCCATCTACATATTAAGAACTACCCTTATGGGAAGCCAGTGCTTCTTTATAAATTCAGATCAAAGTATATACAAGAAATCATATTTAGTGTTAGGAGTGGAAGCACTCAGAAGTGTCCACATGTGTTGCACTGTGGAAGTTGGATGTTTTAGCTTAACAGCCACAGCTAACTTTTTCAGAGATGTCTCTACCTCAATCACTGTTCAAGGTGGATCTGTCTGAGAGAAGTCAGAACTACAAAGAGCAAGAACTATAAAATGCTTGTCACTGGGGCTCTTATTTCTGTGCCATTGTGGAGAATTAGGTGTAAATCCTGCTCAGTAGGACTTAAGACGTAGGAGTGTGTTAAGTTCTTTTGGTGCCTCCACTAGAACAGAAATTCCCATACTATTCATTCTGCCCATGATCTTGGAAAGTGGCATCCCTTCTTGTTGTCTTGGGTTTATGCCTCTAGGAAAGACAGTGAGTTGACCCAGCTGCCAGTTAATTAATTCATCACATTTTAGTAAAGGGTTGGAACAGTTTTCCTGTCCCTTATTTGATAAAGATTATGTAACTATAGTTTCTCTAAATAGTTTCTATGTATTTACTTATGTTAGCTTAAATGAATGGCGTTAATAGGCTCCAAGTGATAGTGTGTAATTTCAGGTCTTTGATCTCTGTGTTGCATCATTTGCTATCACTACTCTTTTACTTGTTTATCAAGCTGCTTTTGCTGGTCTTGCTGGCACCAAAATATTTCAGAGCTGAACATCTCAGTGTGAGAAAATATAGTTGTCTCTTCCTTGCTCAGATGAAAAGTGTCACTTAACTCTGGAACATAAGAATATTTCATAGTCAATGCTCTTATTTTTAATGCTGGCATTTCTGTGTTAACTTTGTACCTGTGTTTGTGATGTTTTTTCTTAACTTGAGCATGCCTTGCAGTCATACCTGCGGTGGAGTAATTTTCTTGAGGCTGTAGTGTTTGAAGGCAAAGTGTTCCAGTAAGTAAAAGCATGCTGTCCTTTGATTATTTGAAATCACACAGAGAGTTTCAGCATGGTGTTTACTTTCAGACAACACAGGGAGAAAGAAGCCTCAGCCTGATGAGGAAGAGAGGGAAGTGGAATGTCATAAGCAACTATTTTTGACAAGTCCATAATTTACAATTTCCCCAATAAAAATATCACTTCCTCAGTGCCCATTGCAGTGAACTCATTAAAAGCATTTCAAGAGCTGTGATTACATTTGAGAATCCTTCTACAAATGCAGCTAGAAAGATGTGTGTGCTTTCTCACGTATGTCCTTTGTCAGTGTCACAGTTACTGACTAATGAGCATGTCTTATACCTTGGAGGTGAGTTCTTGCTTCTGTTTCTGTGATATTAATGTGCTAATCAGAAAGAGCAAATTCTTTCCAGGAATTCTGTGGTTTTGTATAATCTTTTTCCTGAAAGGTCAGGGCCCTTGCTAAAAGGGGAAGCACACACCAGGGTGTGTTCCCACTTGGAAATAACTGAGACAACACTAGGTCTTCTTGGAAGAGATTCTTGTAGCAGAAGAGAAAATGGGAAAAAAAAAAAAAAGGAAAAAATATCCTTATCCTTATAATGAATTGGTAGATCATTAAATCTTTCTGGTCCTAAAGAAAAGTCTAGATATGGCTGGTGTTAAACTATATAAAATGACTATAAAAAAAGCTTTGAGAAGATTCCCGATTTAGATATTTCTGGTAGCATGACCTACACAGTCAGATTTGGACAATATCTTCCTTTTCTGGATACAATTTATCTAGTGCACAGATTGACTCATTGCATTTCCTCTTGGATTCCTGTTTTATTGTTATTTATTTTAAGGGAGAGGGGAGATACCAATAAATAACCTTCTCTAGACTATTTCTACCTTGTCACCTGTTTCCTTTATCTTCCACATGATACCTTTGCTGTAAGTCAGGGTATTATTTATCTTTTTCTTTCATTCTCTAGGTATGAGCAGTGTAGTTTTCTGAATGATCCAAACAATTTTTTTTTTTCCTTCAGTGGTCTTTTAAAAGTTTTCTGTCTTTTTGTTTCTTTCCCCTATTGCTTTTCAGCTTTTACGGTACTTTTGTAGCAACATCAGTGGTACTGAGTCAGACTAGAAGGGGGGGTCACTTGGTCTGTAGCAATGCCCCAGATGTTGTTGGGAGGCTTTTTATCTGTAGCTCTTGCAGGCTTTCCTTCTTCCCCCCCCTTTTTTCCTAATAGCTCTTGTTAAGCCAGAGCATTGCTCACATGTGTAAAATCTAGTAGTCCCCGAGTAGCTGTAATAGGTTATTTCCCTGACTAGGTCACTTGCTGTTCTGTAATTATTTCATGGATACTTTGTTCTTGGATTGCCTAGCATCTATGTGTCTGCCCCAGCATGTCTGTCTAAAGAATCTGCAGCTGCCAAATGTGTTTGCAGCTGACTTGAAGCTCGTTCTTACTGTACATTGACTTGGTCTTTGTGATGGGAAATGCAGCACCTCTTAAACCACTTCTAATTATTTTTATAAGCTCCTTTCTGTTCTGGGAAACTTTATTAGAAACTGAGTTTCTCTTTCAAATGAGCTACCATTTTACACAATAAAACGCTAAAAAGCTAAAA
Source organism: Rhipidura dahli (assembly GCA_013399225.1). Lineage (NCBI taxonomy): Eukaryota > Metazoa > Chordata > Aves > Passeriformes > Rhipiduridae > Rhipidura > Rhipidura dahli. The sequence goes on from VXAC01007671.1 coordinate 645,116, forward strand.
ATCTTAGTCTTAGATGTTGCTTTTTTCCCCTGTTTGTCTTTTGGCAGCTTAGTAAAGTATTGCATAAGCTCTGGCAGATAAACTTCCCCAGTTGTCTCAGCTCTGAATTACTTTATTTAGCTTCTTATGCTGGTAATTTGTTTTAGGCTAAAATGACCTTGATAAATGTTCATGCAAAACATTTTGTTACTCATTTGTCAATAGCACTGGATCCTTTGCCTCTAAATGCCAAAAAATTTACAAGTAAGAATCAAATAGTCACTCATATCTTTGTAGGTGTTTGAGGGACCAAAGCCATTTAGCACTAACCAGGAACACGAGTTGCTTTATTGTACTGTACTGACGAGACATTTTCTGGCTTTGAGAGCATTTAAGTCTGAAGCACAGTGTTTTATAGAATCTGATTCAGTAGCCCTGGGAGCAGAGGCAGCATGTCTGCATCAGGCTGCTGCTGTGAGATCCCTGCTGAGCCACGGAGCTTCGTTAGCGAAAGCACAGATGGACCAACTCAGCTGTGCATCTTCCCAGGCACAGCCTGCATCCATGGGCAGCACAACACCCATGGTTTACACCCTGGAATGCTCTGCTAGAAATGGCTTTGAAGGCTTCAATCCACCCAAAGCCCTGGGAACATCCCTTTGGAGTTCTGTCAAGAGAGAAAAGCTTCCCATGATGGAAAGAGAGGGAATTACAGAGCTGAAGATGGGGTTGAAGCTCCCCTTCTTAGCAGTGGTTTGGAATGTAATCTTAGAAATAGCCAGGTATGCTGCTGACTGATCCTGCTGGTGAGCTGTGCAAACGAGCTGTGAAGGCTGTTGTCTGGAAGACTGAAAAGCACAGGAGATCTTAGTCTCTGACTGTAGGGTCCTGTAGCAGAAATATTATTATTAGTTAATAGTGGGGCAGTAGTTTGGCAACATCTGGGTTTTGACTATGCTTTGGATATTGATCTATACCAAAACATAATAGATGAAAACAGGATTTCATGTCTCAAAATGAAGCAAATGTATATAAACTCTTACTGCTGCTTCTAGTGGGAATGAAACATTTATAAATTTTCTGCAGAACTGCTGCATTTTTCTTCTTTTGCTTCAGAGCCTGCCAGGTAACCCATCTATTGTTCGTTCTGTGCTTACCTTGGAAAGCAGCCAGCCTGTAAGCACAGCTCACTAGAAAACTACAATTTATGTCTTTTAAAGTTGTTATAAACTTGTAATAGTTGCTGATGTGTAAGTATGCTTCAGAGTGCTGGGTACTCCTGACACAAAGGCAACCCTGCAAAATTTCAGGTTCTCAAATGGAATTTTCCAATTAAATGGTTAGAACATTTTTAATGTTATTTGCGAATTGTTTTTTTCTTTGATATTTGTCTTGGAAATAAATTTTTAAAAGCTGGAGGCAGTTGCACAGACTCAGAGGCTTGGCAGAGTTATATTCCATTGATAATAGCAATTTGTCTTTATTATTATTTTAAAAAATAGTGACATACATTTGTCTGTAGGTGCTGTACTCCATCTCTTGTCTAAGTACTGTTGAGCCAGAATGACTTACATGGTGGGCAAATGAAGATAAATGTCTAGTCTTTCTTCTCAGCCATTCAACAATTATGAGCAGATAAAATCCATAATCTGATCTTGCATCTGATTTTAGGTGGAAACTCACTGGCTTCAGTAAGTTTGCTGTTGGGATTTTTAGCATGGGGCCCGCTGAACTTGTGTTTATAACGTATATACAATGTAGCCTATGGTGTGCTACTGAGAACAGGAATAAAGCAGTTTAGCAATTGTTGTTGCTCTGTAGGTGATGACTGTCACAGTATAAGAGATACTAAAAAAGAACAAAGCTGCACTGGGTAAGCAAAACAAACCACACTGCAGTAATATCCATCCCGAATCAAACTCATTTGCAGCATGCATTATAGCTGGAAAAGGAAGAATTATTTGGGTTAATATATTCTGTTTTAAAACTCAGAGAGGTTTTTGTAAAGGATGGTCACAAATACAGAACTCTCAATGAAACTTCTTCCAAGCTGGCTACGTTGCTTAAGGCCTCTGAAAGTCTGCTTTTACATCTCCCCTCTTCATTTTCCTAATTGCACTCTCTGAATAATATGAGTTAGCATAAGCTGTCATGTTGTTACTGTCCTGGTGATAGTCACTGGTTTTCCTAGGCTATAGGAGTTTTATTCATATGCCTTTCCTGTATCTCTTCTGAGTTGTTAACCTGATGAGAAAATTCTGTCTTGATGAGGGCAAAAAAAAGCCATTATAAGTTTCATGGATGTCTCCTTTTCTGAGATTTTTAGTTCAGTGCCAATGGCAGAGATTTAAAGATACTCCTCTCAAAACTACTAGTTTTCTATTTGAGTAACTGTTCTTCAGCATGAAGTCCTTTATTTCTGTTCCCCCACTGAGGATTTTATTGTGAAATAGATACTTCTGAAATTATAAATGTCACCCCTTCCCACGCAGAATTGCTCTGAACTAAAGTGTTGGGGTGCTCTTATGCAGGGGAATAAGAAATTGATTTATTGCTTTGTTTGTAACATCTCCAGTTACAAAGTGGAATATTTTATCTGTTTTCCATAATTTTTACTTGGGTTTGTTATCCATCAGTATTGGTCAGCTTTTTGGTCTGCTGGAGACTTTTGAAAACCAGAGGACTCAAGGTTTGCCAGCTGTTGACCACAAGCAACTTTTCTGAAAAATAGACTGGGCCTCGAGCTGACCTGCAGGTTTTATATAAAGTACTCAATAAACCCCTAAAACTGACACTGCTCCATGTTTGTTGCAAAGTTAGGTTGGTTTTTTGTTTGTTTCTTTTATTTAAAGACAAGGTGGGAGGAATACAGCAGCTGTTTTTCATCTGCCAAACCTATTCTTGATGACTTGTCAGCCAGGGCACTCTATTTATATTGGTTGTTGTTGAATACAGGCTTGTGGGGCCCCAGCAGCTTGATGGATAGTGCAGAGCACAGCACTATGCATGGAAAGCCATGAAGAAGTAATTCAAAACTATTTGTGTCTGTGCAATATGCATTAAAAAAAAAAAAAAAAAGGTAGCTTTTGGGAGTAAAAGCTCTTTTGCAGTTCTTCCTACAGCAAATTTGTCAATTCATCTAGATTTTCTGATTATAGTAAGGAATAAAAGCAAGCTACTTTTCCATAAATCATTGTTTCTTTTTTTTTTTTTTTCTTTCAGGAAGCAGCTGTAGCTATTGCATGATACCCTCTTAGAAAAGATTTCAAATACCTTAGCTCATGCTCTCATTCAAGCTTTATTGGTCTAATGGTTGTCTGGAGCAACAGTGGAAAGACAACAGGTAAAGGAGGGTGAAAAAGCATCAGACTGATTTGATGTCTGTAGCCTGAGTGAATTATCTGCTTACAGTGTCTAAAGGCTGTACTGCAAAGAATCTCAGCCAGGATTTTTGCTTTTGGAAAGACACAGTTTCTTGGAAGAGCAAATTCAATATTATATTAAATTTTTTATTGAATTATAATAGTCAGATTAAGTCTTGGCAGATGAAAGAGATAATAACTTGTAAGATGCAGCAATAATCATATTTATTTGTAATATTTACGGAAATTGCTCATTAAGTATTGTGCATTGTAAGCTAATATCTGCTATACTGTCAGGGGTGTGACTTGTGGTGATAATTACCTTTTGTTGCCCTATCCTATGGGAAGGGCTTTTATGAAGCATGTATCTGTCAAGGCTTTTAAATGCAAGAATTGAAGAAAAAGGAAGTGGTTTTAGTGGTCAAGTGCCTGTTTCTTCATGTATTTTTTCATTGATAGTGATCTGTGCCATATCTGTATGTTCCTTAAAATACTCAAGTGCCTGAGAGAAGGATCAGAAATAAAATGTAGTTCATAAAGGCTTCTGTGGAGGCTGATGGAGCTTCTTGCCTGTGTTGCGTGGACTTCTGATTAGAGTGGATATCTGTGCAATTAATAATTCAGCTTCCTCCTGCCATTGCTTCCCCCAGAACCTCTCCTATTTCTGCAGTTTTTTTAACTGAGGCACAAGTGAGAAGTTATGTGATCAAAGAGACAGGGCGAGTTGTAGATCTGGAAATATGTCTGAGTCTACACAAACTTGCTGCGAGCAAGTTTCTTTTTAAATAAGCTGCTACATAGAAACTACTTTCTTGCTCTGGGTACAGGAATTGATAAAAATTTCCTTTGAAATGCTGTTATGGAAGAAAACCATAAAATGCTCAAATAGAAAAGCGTGGTGATTCTGTTGGACTTGAAACGTTCTGCTAGGATGTGTCATTTCCACTGAAACTTTGTTTGCTCGGCTGATGTTTTGTTGCTTGGGCACATGCTCAGACGTCTCATTGTTTGCATCACTAAAGCTGGGAAGGGTTGTCCATCTGCCTGCTCTCTGGTCTAGATGATTTTGTTTAGTAACCTCAAAAAAACAGTAAACCAGTAAACAGTAAACAGTGTAAGTTTGGGTCATTCATTTGCTGGTTTGTTTAATGGACACCTAAGTAGCTGGGAAACTTTGTTCCTCTCTTGCCCACCTCCCAGAACTTCACTTTACATCACCCGGATCAAAGTTTTTAAAAATTATTGTGAAAATTGTATCTTCTAATATGGAAATTATGTTTCTGAATGCAAAATTGAATCTGGGAGCTGGAATTTCCAGCTCACCTGTTTCACTTGCCCTGCTTGGAGGAAATGCAGAAGCTAAGTCAGTTTGTAGTTAAGTGCTGGCTTTCTTTGCAGAACGCTTAGAGAAGAGGCATCACTGACTGTCTCTGTGAGTTTCAGCTGAGTTTTAATTGAAAATGTTTACCTTTTCTTCTGGAAGAAACATTAAATCCACTTCCTAGTATTCCCCATTCAGTTTTTTAAGAGTAATGAACAGTTTTATTGCCCGTGCTGATTGAATGGACATGACCAGTAATCATACACTGTTTTACTGGCACTGAAGAGAGTTTATCTTTTTCAGTGGTGTAATGAAACCTGATTTGCGCACTTCATAGTACTAAGTGCCTGAATATTTCTATAGTTATCAGGCAGCTGGCTCTGCTTGTCAGGTAGTATTGCTTAATGCTGTGCTGAGGCTAAAACCTTGTTTGACATTAGACCTGGAAGATGAATGAACCTGTTTGTACAAGAACTTCAAATTAGCTAGGAGCTGTTAAGGAAATGTGAATCGTGTGGTGAGTCCTGACAATTCTGAAACTTCTAGATCTCTAAGTTTAGAACTTTTTTGTTTCTTATCAGATAAACTTACTTTACATCCTTTGCCCACTTACAAGCTGCAGAAACAGTTGTGAAGAAAAGTTTTGTTGTAGAAAATAGGCTATTTAAAACCTTTTGAAATCATCATCATCACAATAAGCTGTGGTTTGTCTATCATTTCAGCTGTACCTTCAATAAAAGGATTTAGATGTTAAACAAGTCAAAATCCCATCACAGGAAAGTACCTTTGCTTTATGTTACTATGCAAATGTTTTGTTTGCATAGAATATCAAAATAATTTCAAGTAAATATTCTAATAAAAATGAAGTTTACAAAAACTGTTTGGGAAAGTATTTTCTCCCCTTGCAGCCAAGAATTTTTCAAATTAACTGAAATAAAAAGCAAAAATTGTATTTAAAGAATTATTGTTTCCAGTTACCTGGAGACAGAGCATGTTTTCCTTCTGCTATGGCAACAAGAATATGTGAAGTACAGTACCCCAATAACTTGGAGTTCTGCCACAAAACATGAAGAACTACAAGCCCAGTATGAGGGTGCTGTCTTTATCACTGTTTGCAGCTTTCAGTCTGAATTGTAAAAAGCTTTTGACTGTCTCCACACAGCCCTGACCCACACAGCTAGTGGAAAGTGGCTTTGAGATACACAAAGGCCATCCTACATGCTAAATCCAGTGTTGAGGGTGATTGCTGCATTAGAAAGAGATAGATGTCACCAGCAGGAAGAGAATACTTCTGTACTTTGAAAATGCTTGGGTTCTATTCAGGCTTCCTGTCGAATCCTGTAATTCATTTCTTGGGTGTCTCATCTCTGACATGAGTCAGCTCCAATTTTCTTTGTTTTGAGATTTTCCACATTTGTTTTAGATCATTTTTCCAAGTCCTCATTAAGTAGTCCTTTGGCTGTTTTTTAATCATGTTTTGAGGTTGCAGGCATGTATTTTGCATTGATTTGTTGCTGTTACTTGTTGAATGCAGATGTTAGATTTGGGATGGCTGACGTATCTTAGAGACAGTTTGTATCTAAGGTAGGTATTTAAAGGCTGAGGAATGCAAAAGGATGAAAATAGAATAATTTCCCTCTTGTCTTTGGTGGTAGGGGTGTTCAATGGTAAACTGGGTACAGCAGCCTGAATGTGCTGAGCCTGGTTTGGCCCAGCTGTGTGCCAGCCCTGCATCCTCACCCCTTACCAACTTGTGCACTGCACTCCCCGTTGGATCTGCTGAAACTTTCTTCCTTTCTCCCCTTCATTGTGGTGGAGGTAATTCAGAGGCAAAGTCACAGTCTGTCCGTTTTCCTAGGTAAATGCATATGTAAAGATATATAATGTGTTATATAGGAACAGTAAGCAAAATGGGGTATTTATCACACTAAAAATGTGGCTTTAAGGGTGATAAATGGCATTGATTGAAAACACACATGGTATCTTCTGTGTCTAGAAATAAACACCACAGCGTTTAACTCACTGGAATGCACTTCAACTTGTAATACATACACTGGAATGTAAAAGTAGTGTGCTGGGTGCTGGTTGAAGAAGAGGAAATTCAGAACTTCCTCAGGTCTTTTCCAAAGCTCAGATACTTTCATCTAGAACAAACAAACAAAAAAAAGTGTTTATGAGACAGTCTTTCACAGAAAATACGACAAAATTTTTTTTCCTTGAATCTTTGGTTGTGTGTAATAATTTGAGGGAAGGACCAGTGTAAACTCTGGAAAGGACAGGCCCTGAATAAATGACCCACATTGCTTTTCTAAGAGTCTAGAAGGATGACAGAGCAATGTCTCCTCTCATTAGCTCTGGGGGTATCTGTGAGCAGCAGTCAGGTGTTTGGAACTGGAGCGTGTCCTCCATCCCTGTTGTCTGGCAGCCTTTTGGAGCCGGGGTGTCTGTCTGGCAAATGTCCCTGCGTCTGACTGATGGCTCTGAGAGCCTCACAGAGGACCAGGATAAAGCCTAACAAACTCATGTTCTGTGTCTGCTGGTGGGTTTTACCTGTCTTAAAGCTGTTTCCAGTTCTTTAGATATATTTGTTACTAAAAAAAAATGCCTGATTAGATCAAGCACATAGACTTTTAATTCTGTCTGCTGCTTTTTGCAGTAGGTCTCAAACCTTGATGTCAAGAAAATGCTTTTCCTTCTGGTCTTGCTGCTACTAATGCTTTCTCCTTCACCCTCCCCTTTCTGTTGGCTCCTGGTTTTCTCTGGATTTTTGGTTTTGGGGTTTTTTTGTTCTTTTCTGCCTTTATCTTGGACTTTCCCCAGAGAGGTTTGCAATAACAAATAGAAAAAGTCAGGTGGAACATTTCCTTCAATGTCTTACTCTTCAAGGTTCCTGTGATGTGTCAGAATTGATCCTACTTCGTGCATGCATACGTGATTATTTAGTTCCTGCTTTTGGCAGAAAGGAGAGAGCTCTGTATTCCAGCATGTAAATAATATGGATTTGTTTGAATTCAAATTTCATTGTGTTAAAATCTTTCTGATACAGCTATCAGCAAACATTTGTATTTAGTGTTGCTGGTTTTACTGTGCTGCAGAAGTCGAGTTAACTACAGATTCCTATATCCTTCTTACATTAACAAATTTGCATGGCCTCTTGTCTCGGCCTTTATCCAAATACCATACAGTTTAGGAAATTGTTTAAACCTAGAAGTATCTCAGAGTAGAGCTACTTTCTTGTTACTTGTCAACATGAAGTAGCAGAAGCAAATTTAATCTGCTATTGACCCTAGCGCTGCCATTTCTTGACTCTCAAATACTTTGCTGTGCAAACATCATTGCTATGGACATTGTACAAAACGTGCTTGAGATAAATCATGTATGTTACAGTACACAAGGCTTAATGGATTACTTTTCCATTGCTCATTTTAAAATTAAACCCACCAGCTTCCTGTTTTTCTTGTCCCAAAGTCCTGTCTATCTGAGCTCTTAGAATTTCTAAAATAGTCTGTCAAAAAAAGGAATTCAGTAAAGTGACTAAAAAGTGACTTCTGCTTAACCTTTGATTTTATAAACAATTGGCTGAGTCCTAAATAGATGAAAACAATCTATTTTTAGGCCCTAATTTAGAGAATTGATATTTCCACATTTGCTTTGTCATAGCTGGTAGTAGTTGCTAAATTGTGAAAGCTTGTAGCTATTACAAATGCTTGGAGGATTGCTGAGTGTTCTGCCATAATGCTCTAAGAAGCTCAGTGTACTGTACATTTCAATTTATAATAAGAGAGTGTAGCTGATAGCACAGACACTGAAATATTTCAAGTCTAGACTATGCCTTAAAACCCAAAAGGTATTGGCTTTTTGGTGCAGCAAGTTGGCAAATAACTGATAAGGGCAGTTGAAGTGCAGCAGACTTCAAAAAATGATGAGCTGTAAGCCAGGGTGGGTCAGGAGGTTTCAGCCACTGCTTGCCTGCCCTGTTGGGATGAAAAGGAAGCTGGTGTTTGAAAGGGCTGCTCAGTCCTGCCAGGTTTGAGTGGTTTGTGAGGGAGGTGGCACACTCCTTGTTAGATGGGGAAGATGAGTTTCTGCCACGCTGTGTTTAGCAACAAGAAAGGTGATGGAGAAATAGAAAAGCAAAATTTCCAGTCTTTAGAAAATGGTGACATTAGTATTTCACCACAGACAAAAGATAATGGCCAAAAAGTTTAATGTAGCTGATGTTCTGTTATATAGCCCCTTTGTACCTTTGGATAAGAAAAATAGCTTGCTGAAGGTTTTTGAGTGGAACTACATATTGTAGTAATGGGAGGAAATTATGATGTAGCTGATATTTTTATGGCCCCTTTAGTATCCCAATTCACCTTACAAATCACTGTGTTTATAAAGTCCTTCTCTTACTGCTGCTTGGGAAGAAGAACATTTTGGTTGTGTTTACTGTTGTCCTGTGTTGTTAGCTGTGGAAAAAAGGAGGAATTACCTCAACCTGGGCTTGCAGATTTGAAGAATTACGTAATTACTTTCACTTTGTCTCTCTAACATAATGCCAACTCTGTTTTTCAGAGCCATGGTGTCATGGAAGGGGATGTACTTTGCACTTGCACTATTCTTGGGAAGTTTCTTTGGAAGTATATTCATGCTGGGCCCTTTTCTACCTTTGATGTTTATCTCGCCGGCCTGGTACCGCTGGATCACTGACTGCATTGTGGCCACCTGGCTCACACTCCCTGTGGTAAGTGGCAGCTTGAGCCAAGGGCTGGGCAACTGTCCATAATCCCACGATTTAGCTTGCTCACTAACACTTCGGGGTTTATTTCATGGTTTTTAAAGCTATTTATGCTTCTGTCTAAACAGGCCCTAACACACTTACTATCTGTAGAAACTTAAGAGTTTAGCTCAGTGTTGTAAACTCTGTGCCTGTTTACAGGCCCCCTCTTTCATAGTTTAATTTATGTGTCAGCTGATGCCGTGTCTTAATTTTATGCATGAAAAGGCTTTTTTGTGATAGCTCCATCCAGTGTCAGTCAAATGCAGAGAAGAGTAGGTGAAACACTACTAAACAGAAGGAGATTTTTTTTAAACTGTAAACATCCTAAATGAATTGTCTTGTAAACTCTTTCTTTGGACTCTGCTCCAAATATTTTATTAGAAAAGTTGTCCACTGTCTGACATTGTTGTCATCCATCGCCATTCTGTTACTTAATCCTTTTAGATTTTAGCCCCTGTAGTTGAATGAGAGATAAATGTTTTCAGGTGAGAAAGAAGAGCTTTCCCTGGAAACTAGGCATTCCTCGCTTATAATACATCAACTTTACAGCTATGTGAGTCTGGAAATCAATAACAAAGCTCTTCCCTGAATTGTTCCAAAGGAAAGGCAATGTGAATGGGATCTGTCTCTTCTTCTGTTCTGTAAAAGCAGGGGGACTTTGTTCCTCTAGGCCATTAGAGATTTGTTTAACTTTTTCTGAAGTAAAATGCCATATTGGTGTGCAGAAGTATATATCTTGTGGCATAAAGGAAGTTTTATCCTTATTGTCTATCAAATAGTTTCTGCTTTTGTTGTTTCTGACTTGTGTGTTTTAAAGGGCCTCAGCTGTTTCTTACTCTAAAACTTTTGTTGTTTTTATCATTACTGAATGGAGTGAAATTAGGAGGGCAAATGTAATCACCAGTAAAGGAAATAGATGGTTATTTCTTGTAATGGCAAAATTTAATTGAGTATTGATAGTGTCACAATATAACTCTTTCTCTGTTTGTCTTCAAATTTTTCTATAATTTCAAGCTCCCCAAAATCTAATACCAGTCTTTTCTTTTATTAGTTGCCTGGGCTTTAAAATTCTGAGTTATTATAACTAGTTTGTGATAACTTTTGCAGTCTAGAAGTTTGATTTTTTAGCCCATGCTAGAGCTAAACTAAAATAATTTTAATATCTTTGTGAAAAGGATTCTGTCTCTTAAGAATCTTGGGGATTTGTGTTCAGGAAAGAAGTCTCAAAAAGATTTTGCATCCAACCATTTTGAGGGTCAGACCTTGTCTGCCTTGGTTTTCCATTCTTACACTTGCTGCATTCTTAGTTAGGAGAAGCAGGTTCTTGGTTTGTGTCTCCAAACAATAAAGTGCTGTTGTACCAGTTGGACTCCAGCAGGGAAACTCTGACCCTGACCTCTGTGATGTAAGAAATTTCTGCCTGCCTCACTCTGCTATCACATTTTATTTCCTTTCTAGGAGAGTCAGCAGGGTGGGACACTGAGGTGGGTCTTAACGGTTTCAGTTTAGTTTGGCTTATACTAGGCACACACAGAGTGAGCAGAAATATGAACAGAAGTTGTTTTACTTTCTAGAGCTCTGTTTAAATCCCCAGTGTTTGTTCTTTTTCTCTATTTTTTTTTTTGAGGAAGAGTATGGAAGAGAGGATAAGGAGATAATTTTAAGGCTTTTTTATGTTGAGGCTTATAGAGGTCCTGTGGTATTTTGCTGGTTTCATTTTCTGTGCTGACTGGGTAAGACAGTGTGCTGCCAGTAGTGACCCTGACGTTAGGGGCAATAGATATTTGTGCAGCCAATCTCTCCTTAGATTACCTACCAAGTTAAAATCCATACTGTCTCACTTAGTTGTATTCCTACATGATAGTATTCCTGGAAAACCAGGGAAAAGTAAGTGATGGTAATAGAGTGCTTTTTAAGAAGTGCTGCTTAATTGTTATTTCCTCTTCCATTAAACAGCTATTACTGCAGGAAAGCTGGCTGCCTTATTAGAAAACAGAAGTTTGTTTACCAATTGTAATGTGAGTGAATAAGTGAAATTATAGCATTCAAATTAATTTTTATTGCTAATAGGGTGATGCTTGTCTTCTGGGAGTAAAGCCATAATAGTGCAATACTATTTCTAGGCCTTGCTGGAAATGGTGTGTGGTGCCAAGGTGGTTGTCACTGGAGATGGATTTGTTCCTGGAGAAAGGAGTGTCATTATCATGAACCATCGCACACGAATGGACTGGATGTTCCTGTGGAACTGCCTGCTGCGATACAGCTACCTCAGACTTGAAAAAATCTGTCTCAAATCCAGTCTCAAAAGCATTCCGGGCTTTGGTATGTCACTAAACCATTTAATTTGAAAGGAAAGTATGTTTAAATTATGTCCAGCTCAGTTCATAACCTGCTAAATGACATAGGTTTAAATTCTGTTTCAGTATTTAAAAAAAACCTTGTGTAAAATATGTGGCATGTGGAGCAATTAAACCATGATTCTCCAGAGGACACCTGGACTACATGCCTAAGCATTTCTTTTTTAAGATTCTACATGTGCTGCTGTTGCTTGTAGGTAAAAATATTTCTGCTTTACAGACCGAAAGCACTTTTCAAGATGATGAAAATTGATTTTTGGTTTTTTCAAAGTCTCTTTCAGCATTGTGGTTTGGGTACCATTTCACCCCATGTTGCAAATACTCTCATCAAGCTTCTTTCTTCATTATCCAATGTATACTATTGTGAAGATTAAAAAAAAAAAAAGCTCTGTAGGCAATTGCAAAGTTAATGATTCATTTTAATAACTAATTTTAAATTGAACTTGGCTGTGCAATAGATGCTGTGCAGGATATGAAATCATCAGGATTTATAGTGATGTAGGCTGGAAACAGATCTGAGTTGCACGTATTCAGAGAAATTGTTTCAGATAGTCCGAAAATTGTTGCACAAATGGTTTCTGAATAAATAGGCAGACTTATCTGAAATAAAAGCATCTCTGCATTTTATTTATCTCTTAGATTTATTTGCTGTTTTATACAAAACGAGCTTGGGCAGGATATGCGTCAACTTTATGATGTTGAAAGAGTAACCTTATTTATGGTTGCCTTTTGTCAGGCCATTTATCTGAACAGATAATTTTGGCAGGATTCCATCCTGAGAAGCTCTCCTGCAGTTGCACTGTATTGCATTCACTGTTGCATTGTGTTGCATTCAGTCCTCTTAAATAAGAGCAGCAACAGGGTAATGTGCTTTTTTTTCCCTAACAGCCAAATGTTAAGGTCAATTTTGCTTGACAAAAGACAAATCTTTTTTAATGTGACAGGAAATGAGAAAATGCATATTTAGGTATCTTCATTATACAGCAGAGATGTTTTGAAAGCTTGGAATCAGCTGCCTTTGCAAGTTTTTAAAGCAATGGTGGAAGATGAAATCAGGAGTGTACTGGGGACGATTCATAGATTTCTGTCTTCAAAAGTAATGATGCCTTTTCTTGGTCTTAAAATCGAGAGTCAAACACGGTTAGAAGGGAAAAAGGGGTTTTACCTTGGTATTTATTTTAAGGATCCTTAAGTGCACCATGTCCAGGTCAAATGCAGCCCAATGCACCCTGCAATGTACATCTCCAAAAGATTTGTTCTGACACTGTAGGTGTCACTAATTACCACATCTATCAAAGATTCCCCAATGAGAGGCTCGAATGAGCCCCCCTCCCCAAGGAACCTTCCCCTGGATGGTTCTATCTCAGTTTACAAAATGTGTTCTGGAGAGGACCTTGGGCTCTGGGCACACTGATCCCTCACTACAAAGCTTCTACAATGTTCAGTCTCCCAGCTTGACAAACAAGTCCAAGAATGCAGGCAAAAAGTACCAGGAATACAGAAATTGTAAGAAGGCATAGCAGGGGTATAAAAGAAAAGGCAAAAATCATCATGGCATCAGTAACATATATTTTGTTATTAAAAAAACATTTGTGTGTGTGGTTTTTAATGCCTTTAATAAAACTGGATGGTCAGTTCCAGGAGCTTGGATACTAAGCTATGCTTGGTAAATTTTCCTCCCTGAAATAGTGTTACAAGTTCTTCAGGGATTGATTTTTTTTTTTTTTTTAAGATCAATTTTCAGTTCTCTGCATAAACTGAGCACATCTAATATATTTGATCAGTGGGCTCAGGCAGATGGATCTGCCTGAGATTTGGTGTCAGGTCAGTATTAACAGAACATGATGCCATCTTTGTTCTGATGTAGCAGCTTAAGCCACTAACAACATTCTGGGGTCATATTCTACTTTGTGATGTAGAGATGACACAGGCAGACATTTGCTCCTGTTGTTTGCATTACAGCATGACAATTTCTGGTGGTAGAGCTGACACCTGGGTCTGTAGTGTTACAAAGCACTATTTTTGTGCCAGATCCCCAAGAATGCTCCACAATACCTGGGCTTTGAGGACTCTAGTTGCAATTTTGTGAATTATAGCTTATTTTTCAGTAAATTGTTATTGTTGGGTTATTGATCACAGGAGGGGAATTCAGCTAAACTGCATCCTTCATTGCAGCTATGATTAGATGTCCTAAAATTCTGCAAGATAAGCTTCTGTTTCATCATAGTGCATCTAAAAAGAGGCGTTAGAAATGCATGTCTCTGTGTTCAGGCTGTGGCTTGGGTGGCATCTTCTTGCAAAAATAAAGTATTCTTTATAGCCATGTACTTAGGGGATTGTTGGGAAGTGACACTCTTGGATTAAATGAAGATTTGTGGAAAAAGATGAATCTGTATGAAGTTTGTTGGGGCAGGATCACTGCAGAGAATGCTATCTAAAGAGGAAAACCCTGAATCTCATCAGAGACAGCAGAATTTCTCCCACTTACTGCTCCTGGCCTTACTGTGTTATGTGATAGACCCTTAATAAGTGTTTTATCAGATTTTGGGTTTGTTTTTTAGATTGTGTCCTCTGATTTTTAACTAAAAGTTTTGATTTTATGAGCTTGTAAAAGCCAGAAGATCACTTGGAAATCAACCAGACAATTTCAGTGCACTGCATTTGTAATTGATACTTTAGGTGTTGGTCATTTAAAATATAATATTTGTGGAAATTCAACAAGCTACTTTCATCATTGTCTTTCAGTTTTATCTTTTCATATATTCATATGGATTATTTGTACATAGTCAAGTGTATAGGATTAGGGAAGTTTGATACACTGGCTAAATGTAACGTCTTATAAATCTTAACCTCATGGTAATCATGCTTAGAGTTTCAGAAGTATTTGTGTGAATATGCCATATTTCTTTCAGTGCAATTTTTTGGTGATCTGTCAAAGGCTTTTTTTTTTTTAACAAGCATTACATTTAAAATTATGTTTAAGATAAGGTTTGTAATGCAAACCTTCCATATCCATGTTTCTGAAAGCCTTGCTGTATTCAGTGTAGCATATTTTTTGTCATAAGTAGTTTCCCATTTGGGTGTAAAAATAGGTCTGTGAGAGATTATGCTCTTTCCAGTGGCACATATGATAGGTGGAGGACAAAGCTGGGAATGGAAATAGATCCAGAGTTCTTGTGGCCCTCTTTGTAGGTTAAAAGTGTAAAGGTATCAGATTTAATGAGTCTGTATTACAAGTAGGCAGTTATTTTCTAGTTAATTATAATTAAAATCAGAGGATTCAGTATTTCAAGGAGACACATTGAGTCATTTATCTAGTTCTTAGGTTTTTAATTCTTTGCATTCCAGTGTATGAAAAAACCTTTAAAATTGATTAAAGGTGAGCTTTAAAAAAAGAAGTCCAAAGTAAAACAGATGGTCCTTTCTTCCTGGAACTGTAGCTTTGACTTGATGAATTGTGTGCAGTAAAGTTTTCAGAAAGAGATATTACGTTTCAGTAATCTCAATTTCAGAAACATTCTTGCAGCATTTCAGTACATCTTGCCAAAGCCAGCATCTCAAGGGAGCACTACTCTGCTCTTGGCTATTGCTGCAGTTTCTCATCTGACATCATCAGAAGCTACTGACACATTCTGCAGTATCAGTTTTCAAGGAGAATTTCTAATGGCATTGACAGTTTCCTGCATGGTCTGACATGATGGGATCACTCTACAGTACTTGTAATAGAGAG
Organism: Rhipidura dahli; assembly: GCA_013399225.1. NCBI lineage: Eukaryota > Metazoa > Chordata > Aves > Passeriformes > Rhipiduridae > Rhipidura > Rhipidura dahli. The sequence goes on from VXAC01007671.1 coordinate 660,630, forward strand.
GAACAATTAATATTCTCATCTATTCTCAATTAATGAGGAGTGGTTTTGGAAGTGATATGGATCATGGTGCAGTCATGTTCAGAATGACTGTTCCTGTAGGTACCAAGGAACATACAAGGTAGTGTTAGATGACAAGGTAATGACTAGGAGATTTGATTTTTTCTTATTAGTTTCATTTGTGAAAGTCTTCTTGTGATAAGCACTAAGACTTCACTGGAAAGAGGTAAGTATTTTAATGGACAGTTTGAATGTTTTGGATGAGCTTCAAGTAATATTTGAATTTTAGTGGTTAAATGTGCCTCAACATGTATGTGAAAAATAAATTGAAATTTGAGTTTAATTTGAGTGCTATCAGATAAATTTATGGAAAAGTGAGAGGGGTAACCAGAGAGACTAATGTCAGTGCATGGCCACGACGTGAGATAATATTAATTCTAGTTTTGGTTAGTGCAGATGGATAAGATAAATACCATCATAATTCAGTGTACAAATGTAGAGTATGCAGGTGTTGCAGGCACCATTGATGGACATATCTTGAAGACTTTCCTGTTTTGAAAGGGCTCCCTAAGGCTGCTAAAGGAGGGAATTATAGTTGAAGCACACTGGGACAGGAACAGGTAAAGACAAGGTGACAAAGAAAAAAGAGGAGAATAAGCAAAGCTGGCAAGCCTGGAGTGTTAGGAGCAGAGATAACCGAGTAACTGTCCAGATCCTCATCTCTGGATTCAAGTTATTCTGTGGCTAACACTGCTCTCGGAGAAGATTGCAAGATGTAGGAGCTTTTTAGTTGTTGTTTTTCACTCATCTGTTCACTCACATGTTGTAGCTCTCAAAGGCTCAAGTTAAGTGCCAGGGGGGAAAAAAAGGACGTTTGCTCTATTTCAGCACTGGCCTTAGCCCCACCAATCTTTTACTACACGTCAGTTGATCCATTAGAGCTGTCCAAGTGTGCGAGCCTCGCCTGAAGCAAGCTCAAAGTAATTTGAGTCATCTTAGTTTTCAATGAAGCAGGGCAAAACAACTCAAATTATGCTGCCTTTGCCACGGGCTAAGAGCATGCACACCGACAGCTATGATGGATCAGCTACCATGCAGTAAAATATCGTTGTCACTAAGCCTAGAAAATTTTAACACTTAACTCAATTGGAGTACGGCAAAAGCAGCACGCTGTGGAGGAGCTGTGCACATTTATATTGGCATGGAAGTGTTGGTGCTGCCACAGCTGCTTCCATAGGTAGGGGTGGAAATGCTTCAGCATAAAGCTGCTTTGTTCAGGTTATAGCTGGGTTTACATTAAAGTTCTTACCAACAGAGTGTGTTAGTTTAAAAAATTACAACTGTAGCCTGCTGAACTTTCTAGTATAGTTCCTATGTCAAGTGTCTTACATTAAAATAGGCTGAGAATTTTGAGGAGCTGGGATGTTTTGTCTTCCAGCAATTCAATTATGAGCTGCCAGACTTAATTACCACAGAGTTGTTATCCTACGTGATTTTGAGAGGAGAAGTTGAAAAGTATGCTCTCTAATGGCAAGCACAATTGTTATTCTACCAGCTATTCCTGGTGAAGGCTCTCTTGAAGAAGTTTTAAGTGTGAATGAAGGGTTATTACTTTGCAGCAGAAACACACTTTAAGTTGGCTGTAACTTTATATGCCTTTTTTTCTTTTGTAGGGAAGAAAAGCTTAGGGGCCTGTTTCCCAGCTTGTCTCATGCAGCAGAGGCATAATAGATTTCTCCCACCCCTGTCAGGGAAAAAAATATCCCACAGCCAAAGCCAGCTAGCCTGTGTTCCATTAAACTTTCCTTATCCTTTCTATGTAGTAAGGACTCTATTTGCTCTCTACCCCTTTGCCTCTCCAAAATGCTCATCAGAAGTGTGAGATTAGATGCTAACTTCTTTCACTCTCCCCATTTTACAAACAATAAGTGGTGGAGGGAGAGGTTGTTTTGTCCAAGCTCACAGAACAAATAAGAGCAGAATTATGTTGGTGCATTTTCCTGACTTGCGTTCCTTCGGTGTTATCAGTGGGTTCTGCAGCCTCTGTACAGCTCAGCTCCTCAGGCTGGGTCACCTTCATGGCCCTCCATGGAGGAGATGGAGCATCTGAAGAGGATGCAGTCCTTTAGAAGTGGTATTTCCTTGTAGAATCTCTCTCCATTCCTGGCTGGCAGTTCCAATGACACACCCGTGGGAGAGTCTCACACTTTGGTAGAGCCTGCTTGTTCTTCCTCACAGTCTCACAACTGGAGGTTGTTTTCTTCATGTTTTTGGAGATCTGGGAGTGACGTGGGGCTTTTCTCCAGATACGTATTGGGCAAGACTCATCTTTTTTAATATTTAGGTTTTCATGCACTGTTTCACTGTATTGATGTATTTTTAAAATGCATCAGAAAAAGCAACTTTCCAGTCATCCCAGAGCCTTTGCTTTAGCTTGCTTTACTTTTGAGTGATGTTACGTTGTTCTGATTTTACACAGTGCATCAAATCAAATCAAATTCAAAATACTATTTTAAGATGGATACTGTAACTGAAGAGGTTCAATAGGCCGTAATGACATTTATAGCATTTTGTAAGTAGCACTAATATAACGGTAGAGTTAATCATTTCATTGTCCATATTCTATAAAAATGGCATAATATAGGAAACGAAATGAATTTTTGAATATGAAGTGTCCAAATAACATCCTTCTGAACCACAATTAAGACACTGAATATTGAAAGAATACTTTCCAAGAAAATGGTCTATCTCTGGGTGCTTTATGTACATACATATCCTGCTACTACTGTAATGAGTTTTTCCCACCTGCTTTCACACACTCTGTGTGTGTTCCTTGGCTGAGAGATACCAGTTCTTCAATGGAATATTCTTTCTAGAAGGTTCCACAGTTGTGTTTTCACAGGTGAGACATAGGCCACTGTATCTCACTAGCTTGTTGACAGCATTGTTCTTGCCCTGACAAGGAAATCTTGTACAGCAAACCTTGTTTGAAGAAGCTTCTTATTGTGTTGTAAGTCAACAACAAGCTAAAGCAGGGGTTTGTGCTGGCACATCCTGTATTCTTCCACAAGAGAATGAAGTGCAGCAAAGGAGATGCAGAAAGTTTTAATATTTGAATGCGACCAAAATGAACATAAAATTTGGAATAATTTGGTTCTGAAACAAATGCATGAGAACTATGGGGAAGTCAAAGATAAAACTAATCAGAGCAAGACCAGGATATTTTTCTTTTTTTCCAGTTTCCTTGAAAATCTGTGGTTCTAACTTTGCTGTTTGTTAATTGTTTTAGTAAGGGAAAAAAGGTTTAGGCTCCACATACAATGGAAGAGATGATATTCTGTAGAATACATGGTAGACTATATGGGATATATATGTATGAAATATATAATCTGAACATAAACTGGACATGACCGTAAAAATAATTTTAAAACCGTGTAGATTAATGTTCAGAGTCTGCTAGGGCAAGGCAGTTGCAAAAGCATGGTGGTTTTTAAATGGACACCTCACAAACAGATTGAATCAAATTAACAAATAGACTAAATTAGATGATTCACTATAAAACAAGGAACTGCTGTGAATTAATATTTGTGAATTTTATCTCTTAGTTTATCTTGTCATTTGCTCAAAAGAATTCACCCAATCAGATAGTAATCATTCAATTCATTATACTCCTATTAACTAAATTATTGGAAATTACCATGATTAAAGAAAACTTGCCAGGAGCAGAGATTGTACTTTACAAGATTGTTTCAAGAAGCATTTTTTCTTTATTTTCCTAGTATGTGCACTCAAACTATTACATTAAACATAAAAAAAAAAAATAAAATAAATTGCTTTGGGCTTTTAGACATAAAACTATCTAGGAAATAGGAACAACAGCAAAATGCCCAATTCTAATTGAATTTGCAGAAATGTGCTTATCAGTCTATACTGATTAAAACTCAGCAGTGTGTATGCACAGTAACTTTATACCTTGGCTTCCTGGGTGATTTTCTATGTGCCAGCATCTTTTCAATACCCACAGGTCTTTGAAACAGGGAACATTCAGAACTGCATACTTGTTGCCTTGTGGTAATTTCATGCAGCAAAACACTTGGAGTAACAAACTGTTAATGAGCCCAATTATTTGTGTAGAGGGAGATCATGAGCTTCTGAGTGATTTCCCTTATTAAGCCCGGATGTCTGGTTCCCTGATGCCTCAAAAGCCCTGATCATGACCAGACCCCTGTTGAATTCAGGGGGACTGAAAAAGGCTTTTCTTTTTGACCAAGATAATGCTATGAAAAAACAGTGAATAATGCAGTGGAAGAAAAGAGAGAGGATGAATGAATATAATAGCAAACTCCATAGTTGGGCCTTTTACCTTCCTGCTTGTTTCTGTATAATTTGATCAGTTTTGAATCATTTGCTGAATTTGTTTGCAGGGAGTTCAGTGTTATTAGTTGTTCTGTCACATTGCTACAGGTAACATACATGGATACCATTTCCTTGAGGTGTGTGTATGTATATATTTGCTTTCAATATCAGCTATAATATCTCTCTTTGAGATGTGACATTTAGGGGGATATCTCATTTATGAGGTTATGTATGTAAAATTGTGATACAAAACCAAACAAAGACCTTTTTTTTGGCACAACTCGGCTCTTTCTCCCTTTTGTTCATTGCCCCATCCTTGGTATCTGCTTACTTCCAAAGTATCTTTGCTATGAAAACACTCTCAAGAAATTTCAGCTTTGAGTGTTGTTTTCTTCTAAAGGATTTTGGGGTGAGGAAAACAGAAATGCAGGGTCTTAGAATTTAAAAAGCTTTAGACTTGGAGCTAGCATTTTTCATACAATGCTGCACATTCTCAACCTGCAAAAGCTGGAGTTTGCTTTATCCCCAAGGCAGTAAGGGAATTCTGATGTACAGCACATCTCTCTGTTTCAATAGCTGGCTTTTCTTTTCGTGCAAGTGCTTTTTTTTCTGTGTAGAATTATATCCTAATAGGATACATATCATTACCATGCCCGTGTTCTGAGAGATTTTAAGCCTCCTTGTTTATTTTTCAGCTCTGAAAAGTTGATTTAAAGGTCGATGTGGCTAGCTGTTCTCTCTGGTAGGTTTTTGCACTGCTGTTTGGCTATTTTGAACAAGAGCTGTGCAGTGTGATGCTTTTTGTGTGCTTTTCCAAGCAATGTTAGTCATCCAAAATGTCGACTCCTATAAGAAGATTATTTTAGCAAAGAAATGGATGTGCATTGTTATGGTTTCTTTAGCTTTGCTGTTTCTCTGCTGTGTTTTTGTCATCAATGATTTTTAAGACTCTGCAAATCCAAAGGCAGCCATTTTTCCCCAGTCAAGTAAATGCTGCCTTTGCTAGGAAAATTCCTGTCGTCCAGGAGCTTTTAGACAACCAGAAATCCTGTGCACAAAGAGCAAAATAGATTTAATTTTGTTGAACAATATGTTGACCTAAACTGAACAGTGAGTCTCACTGCAGGCTGCACATGAGAAGGGGCTGCCTTCTGCTGCTTATTCATAAATCTTACTGATTAGCAAAACCTTTCATCCTGCCCATTGATTTACTGAATTCCTCCTGTTTCCCCGTGCATTCCCATTTGGCTCCCACATCATGTCTTGGACTTGTTACGTGTTGTTTCTGCAGCAGTACAGCGCAGACACACTGGAATGGAAATCAAAGCAAGAGCTGCTTTTGCTTTGTTCAAAGGCAGGCATATGTATGGGGTTTCCTTTCCTGCTTCACACTGGTGGGATGGTGAGACACATGAACAGCAGGCACTGTCCCCACTGGTGCATGAACCAGGGCTTTACAGAAATCAGAAATTCATGGTTTTGCTGCCTGGAGGCCTTGAAGCATGAGGAAATGGGGAAATTTTTCCACTGTCAAAGATGGTAAAATAGCTTGGCCCAGCATGTTGTGCTGGAGTAACTCAGGAGGAAACCTGGGTCCTTTACTCTTAGAAATCTATCTATTAGATAATCTCTTCTTATTTGAACAGTCGGGACTGTTTTATCTAATTAGATAAACACTTAAAGATAGACAAATTCTTCCAGAACACTGGATGTTATCTATTGGAAAGGTTAGAAAATCAAACCTGTTGTTTATCTTAAAAACTGGATGCCTCCCAGCTCCTTTCCCACTCCTTCTCCCTGATGTCGTACTGTCATTACATTACTGCCTCTGTTTAATTATTCATAGCCCACCTACAACACCACCACTTAGAGCAGGAATGGGAAACTACTGCACTATATCCTCTGCTTTATGCAGTTTGGTCAGGTAGAGTACAAGTCACCCAAGCAGCATCTTTTGTTAGCAGCTAGAGGTGTTTATAATTTGATGCACACAGTGCTGTTGAAGAATGATAGCTCGAGTGAGTTTATGTGCAAGTTTTGATATAATTTAAAGCCTTGTGCTGCATGAAGAAAGGTAGGAGAGAGGATGGGATCTGGCAGTTTTTTTCCATATTCCCTTTGTTACAGGCCAAAATTACTCTTAAGGAGCTGCTGACCTGGGAAAGTATCAGCAGGCTTCCTTATGGGAGCATTTATTTTGCTTTTTGCTTCCATTCTTTCAGCCTACAGTCTGCTGCAATAAGAACACAAGGACTGAATAATTTAGGCCTGATGTGTGATACCACACAATAAAATGGCTTGGCACAGTACAGGTTTCCAGACTAACTTAGGTGTAGTGTCCTGCCTAGGTAAAACATACAAAAGGTCTGGGCTGAGGGCTAAGAAGTATTGGAAAACACCGAAACCACACCAGAACTTTCCTAATTTCTGTATTTTTCCACTCTGTCCTATGGAGCATCTGCATTCTCACAGTTGTAAATGCTATGATTCAAGGCACCTCTGTTTCTGCTCAGAGGGATTTTGTCCTTTGCATTGTCCATTTTTTATGAATTTGGTATCAGATGAAGTGTCACAGAATATCTTAAGTTGGAAGGGACCCATAAGGACCATCAAGTCCATCTCCTTGCTTCTTGCAGGACTACCTGAAACAAAACCATGTCATCAGGAGCATCAGTCAGGTGCTCTTTGAACTCTGCCAGGTGAGATGCTGTGATGACTTCCCTGGAGAGCCTGTTCCAGTGACTGACCAGCCTCTCAGTAAAGAACCTTTTCCTAATATCCAATCTGAACTTCCCCTGATGCAGTTTTGTGCAATTTCCATGTATTTTCTAAAGGGACCAAATGGTTGGGCACCATTTGGTATTGTAAAGATGTCCTCTTTATGTAATCTTAGTGTGGAAATGAAGCCCTCATTAGTTCAATTTCAAATACTGCTTTGGCACCATTTTTCTGCCATGTATTGCAGCAGTAGGAAATGATTATGTGCCAAAAGACAGCATAGTGAAATTAATCAGTTATTTTAAAGTTACTGTAAAATGTACCTTTATTTTTTTCCTGCAAACAGTTTGTTTACACATGGATAGCCTCTGTTAGTAAAGCTGTACTGACACTTCTTGATACTGCAGGTGTGGGAATGTGCTAGGTACATAAATGCACATAAAATGTTGTGGTCAAAGCTGAGTTTCCTTAACACAGAAAAGGTTTTCACAAATGTAGTATGCAGAGTTGAAAAGATTTGCCGAGACTACATTCTGGGCATTTCTTTTCTTAATTCATCACCACTTCTAGTATTCAGTTATCTGAATGTCACTGATTATCTGGATATCTGAGATGCATTAGATCCAGACTGCAGAAGGTATGCAAGTTATGCATGTTCCATCTGTTTAACTGATTTAAAAATTAGAAGTGTTTACCTCATGATATAGGTCACAAATCTTTAACAATACAATTAATGTTTCTAACCAATACAGAAGAGATAATGCAGCAGGTTAATGTATTATCCAGGCTGACTGACTTACAAGTTGATTTAGAAATGAGTGACTTTAATAAGTAGTTTCCTAGCATACAGTCCTTGTGAGATACTGCAATGAACAGAATATAAAGGAATCCTGTAAAGAGGAGCTGAAGCAAAGGGCAAGAATAACATGCTGTAAGTCACCAGCAAAGGAAAAACAGGCTTTGAGAATGGTGGTGAGCAAAGAGGAGAATGGGCAGCTGTGATGTTTTCTCTTTGATGTGCAGGATCTCTCTGCAGGTTTGCTGATGAGGTACAAGCTCGCCAAGCACAGTGGCAAGGCAATGTCATGCTCTTCTGGGCCCTGCTCAGGAAGGGAGCATCTCAGGCATGTGGTGGAGCTGGAGCCCTGATTTTTCATCCTGCTGTCTGAGCTAATGGACAGAACCTGTAATATTGTGTGATTTGCTGCATACTGTATACTTGTGCCAGAAAGAGCCAAGAATACTTACTGAAGATAATGGGGTGTGACCCCTGAGCTGCAGGCTCAGCAGCAGTTTCTCTTACTTCACTGCATTACCTTGTCAGTTTGATGGCAGGCTGCAAATCTTGGTGTGTGTTAATACAAACAAATAGATACACATAGTTTTTTTAAAATTCTATAATCAAGTGTAAAGAAAAGCTTTGTATTTTCTTCTATGAGTAATGAAAATTCTAAGGGGGTATATGTAATAAAGCCCACAAAGAAACAGGTACTCTCTGGTTTTAAATTCTTCACCTCAAAGAATCATAGCATTGTTTTGGTTGGAAAAGACGTTTAAGATTGTCAAGTCTGAGCACATCCCTAAGCACTGCATCCCTAAGCACCACATCTACACAGCTTTTAAATGTTCCAAGGATGATGACTCAAACACCACTCTCTGGGTGGCTTGTTCCCAGGACTAGCTTGGCAACTCTTTTGGTGAAGAAATTTTTCATAATACCCAGTGTACATCTGGTGCAACTGAAATCCATTTCCTCTTGTCCTGGTGCATGTTACCTGGGAGAAGAGATCAACCCCCTTTCAGGACAGCATTGACTCTATTCTTGCTCTGGTAACTTGAGTTTTGCATTTTGAATGCATTTGTGCATTCTTTTTTTTTACCAATCCAAAACTCTTTTTAAAAGGTAACCAAGTGCTCTTAATCAGAGTTGAGGACAGGTGGGCAGCAGATAAAATGTTGTGTCTAACGTAATTTATAAAATTCTTTGGAATAACAGACACTGTGGAAGTATCAGACTGAAATGTTGCTAAAGGTGTATTTTTTTAAACTTTAGGCTGGGCGATGCAGGTTGCAGCCTTTGTTTTCATTCAGAGAAAGTGGGAAGATGACAAGAGTCACTTTGAAAAAATGCTGGATTATTTCTGTGACATTCGTGAACCACTACAACTCCTCATCTTTCCAGAAGGAACTGATCTCACAGGTAGGCTGCCTTTGTCATCTTCTCAGGGAATGTTCAACATGGAAATTCTTTGTTGTTTATGGAAAGAGTTTAAGAAAGTCCAAGACAGGAGCAAGACTTGGTTCTCCTGGGTAGTAGAAATGATAGTAAATGATCAAACAATGTGCTGATTCATGTGAGAGGCACAAACGTAGTTCCACTGGGAGACTTTGCCCGTCTTCCTGCAATAACTTACATTTCAGAGCACCTGATGATTGACAGTGCTTTTTATTGGTCAGTACTGTACATGCACTGCATTAGCAAAAACAGGTTTCAAGACCTGAAATATATCACTTGCATGCTCCCATTTCCTGAATTACTGTGACAAAATAATTTCATAGCTATGAAAGAGTGACTGCAAAGGGCTAATAATTCTATTTGATTTCTTGCCTGATGTTTTAAGAGAGGAACATGGAGATAGTTGTTCCTTAGGCCATGTAAGCACTGTAAGCAGTCTGTATCTGCCTCTATAAGGTAAATCACTCTGTAAAACAAGTGTTGAGATTATCATAGGAGTAAATGTAATGAGCTTGATCCTGTATTAATTTTTAATCAGATGTCTACCTTAATACAGGTATCTTATGGCATCAGTAGCAAGCTGTTAACCAAGTGCTGAAGACAACTCAAGCGTCTATAAAAGAAAACATTGTATGAATGTTCTATTGTGGTTTATGCCTCCAGCATGATGCCTGATTTGATAAGCCTTATCTTTAAATAAAAATCAGTTGCAATTAAGCTTCTAACTTTTAGCTTATTTGAATGATTTTTGCTACACTTTCCATGGCATATATTCAGAAACCATATTTTGTTGCAAAGCCACATCACTAAGTACTAGACATGGTATAAAAATAACTAGCATATGCTGCTATTTTTTCTTCTGTATTCCAAATATCCTTAAAATGGCTATGTATATAGTATTTGGATGCTATCACGCTGTAGGGAATTGTCATCACTTGATCAGCCTTCCTAAAAGAGGATAAATTCATTGAACATTCCTGGACTGCTTCACATGATATCTCTTGTTGAATTGGTTATCTTGTATCTAAAGTTAGGAAGAAGGATGGAATTTTCTTCACTAAAAGCATGGTGGGGCACTGGCACAGGGTGCCCAGAGAAGCTGTGGCTGCCCCATCCCTGGAAGTGTTCAAGGCCAGGTTGGATGGAGCTCTGAGCAACCTGCTCTAGTGAAAGGTGTCCCTGCCCATGGCAAGGAGTTGGAACAAGATGATCTTTAAGGTCCCCTCCAACCCAAACCATTCTATGATTCTATGAAATTATCTCACTTCAGCTTTTTTTCTTTGAGTTCATGAGGAACTGTCTCCTCCTAGCTCTAAATTATGAGGTGCAATCTTTATCTTACTCATGGAGTCAGGAGACACCTCCTTAGAGCACTCACACTCTCTGAACAGGTGTTTCCATCTCAAGATGTCTGAAAGAGTTGGATTGTTTATAATTTATTCCATAATATCTATTCTAATCTCTAGAGGAATCTAATATTCCTGAGAGACAATGGATTCTTAGAGAATTGAGAAAGTTTTGCACTGGAGCTTTAAAAAAGATTTGGCTGAGGACTGAGACAGCCACAGTGAGTTAACACTTGTGCTGCAGAATCCAAAAGACAGTGGTGAGGATGCTCCCACCTGAATGTAGAGCAGCTTAAGGAAACAGGGTTTTCTCTGTGCTGTAGTTACTGATATAAATGACTTAAGCTAAACTTAGCTATATGCTATTGATGCCATCCACTGAGAAACAAGTTTCTTCATTTAATAAAAAAAAAATTCTAATTAAATGATTGAACACAGGTTGTTGACAGATTTTTTTTCCCCTTTGGTAAGATATTTCTGTTGTTCTGATTATCCTTCTTTATGCCTATGCAACATCTTTAACCTCACGATGCCCAGTGGAGAGCTGCACTAACTGTGCTGTTCTGCTGAGGCCACCACAGGTGGGCGTGAGCAGCCCAGGAGGAAGCAGAACGGTGGGAAGGAGGGAGTGATGGGTAGGGAGGACAACAGGACACTGCTGTGCTGCCTTCTGACCTGTTAAACTGTCCTGTGTTTACCACTCTTAACTTGCCATCAAGTATTGAATGCTACTTTGATACTGCATTTGTGCCTAGAAGGATGTATAGAGACAGGCAAAACCCTGGGACTTTTTCTGTGGAAGTAAACAGCTCTCCCTCTCTGATTGTCTTCACAGGAAATATTGCTTCATATATATTTTAAAATATTGTAGGAGACAGGGAAAAATCCCTTGACGAGCTAATCCTGACCAAGCAGTAAATTTATGCCATATGAGAATGCTAGAACACAATATATGTAACATTTTGAAGAAATTATTATCAGAGAACTGTTGCTTTATTGATATATTAGGACCTATTGCAGCCTCGTGATCCATCCTTTAGAATAAGAAATAAACTGTGGTTTTGTTCTGAACAGTTGCTCAAAATTCTAGGGTACATTTTGCAAAAATAGAGGCAGTGACAGTGACTCTTGTTTTCTGACATAATGGCAGAACTGCTGATTTCTGGAAACAAAATTCTTCTGGTGCTTAAAATGAAAAATAACATTCTACATCACTAAGCAGCAGAATTGCTGTGCAGCTCTGTGCAGCTGCTATCACTTTTTTATCCTCTCAGTGGCCATGTGACAATGATAGATTTACTCCTCTTTATAATATTTTCAGGTATTTGAGAATGAGATTTCAAAGAAATGTAAAATAAGACTGTATTTGTACATGGGCTACTACCTGACTTTAAGGTGGTGAAGTACTTTGCAGTGGAAGATGCTACGTAAATAAATTTTAGAAATAGTAATGTCATGAACCCTGAACATTGTATTTGCAGACGGGATTGTATAGGGGCTGAGCTAATAATTGTATCATTATATACTATACTTGCTATATACTATTTATATATTATAAATATACTTATATTATTATATACTATATACTTATAGGTTGGCCATCTTTTCACTCTGGAGTACTTGAAGGTTAAAGCTCAAAGGTATTTTATTGTAATTGCTTAAAAAGAAGCCCTCAGCAGGTAAACGTGTAGCCAGACTTTCTGAAGCCCTGAAGAAAACAAAGCAACCATGAGTCTGATGCTTCCAGAAAGCTGGAATACCACCCACCATGCTGCCTGTTCTTTTGTTTTTCTTGGTGTTCCTTACAAGATTGTTTGTAGTAATCTTCAGAAAGCAGTGACAGAAAAAAAACCCAAAAGTTGCTGTGTTGCTGTGTGCTTGGTAAAGCCTCATTTCCTCTGGATTTGTGTCTGCATCCCTGTACATGGTCCTTCCTTTGTGCCACCTGCTCCCTTCCCCATGTGTTTCCTTCCATGTGACATTTCCTCCACAGAGCTCTTGCCTCTGCCTTGGCAAGAGGTGCCGCGTGCCGTGGGTGCCCCCGCGTCACCCGATGGGCTCTGCATGCTGTGCTGAGAGCCCTGGCACTCCCACAGCCATGGACCCCGCCCTGGATTCTCCCTCATCCACATCTCTGCTCCCAGAAGCTTCCCTTTACCCAGTTTTTATAAAGCTTCTGCTGGCCTGGATTATCTTTGAATCTCTTGGCCCTGATAAACTTTGTTTGCAGGGGACAATAGCTTCAAAAGTTAAGGGGACCAAACAGGTGGATAGAGTGTGATTGCTCACAGAGCTTTTTTGCTTGAGGAATAGCTAAAAATCAAGTAGGAAAGCTTGCTGGAGTTCAGGTTTTGGCAGGGATGTTGTGATGTGGATGACAGACGGTAACAATCAACTGCAGTTGGATTTTTAACTTTGCCAGTAAATATGATGTGCTTTGGTAGTACAAAGAAAATATTGATCAGAAGCACTGGTAGGGGTTGCTCTAACATGGAATAGATTGAAAGTAGCACAAGTAAGAAAAATTGCTTCATTTTTTTCTTAAAATACTGACTGTGAGCCAATACAGCTTTCTAATTTCTATGCAAACTTCTAATAGATGAGGATTTTATGTATTTCTTTAGTATGAGAGATTTCTGGAGTACTCATTTATTCTTTCACTGTCTGGCACTAATATAATTTGAGAGTACTTGAAGTCATAGAAGAACATGCATGTTTTTATCAGCGGGTTTTTATCACAAGTGAAATTAAAGGAAAAGGTAGTACTTAATATTAAATTTCAGCTCACAAACTGAAAATGCAATTTTACTAAAAGAAATAGATTTGTTCATTTTATGCACAGCTTTTCAGGAGCAAGAGCAATTTCACTTCTTTAAAATCTGTAAATCAAAAATGTGTTAGCATCATTTCTTCCTCCAGCTGCTTTAAATGAAAGTTTGAAGTGGGGTGTTTCTAGAAAGTGTTGACTTTCAGCTATTTCAGTAATTTTACAGTGTGGCAAATGGGATTTAGAGAAAAATGCGAAAAAATGTAATCGAACTATTTACCAAAGGTGGCACAGGAGCAAAAGAAAACAGTGAGACGTTTTGGCCAGAACCCTTAAATTCTTGTATTTTTGTGTAGTTTGGTAGATGCTCTGCAGAAGTGTCTAAAGACTCAAATAAACTGGATGGTTGTATCTGTCACCACCCCGAAGAGGTGACCCCAAAGCTCTGAGAGGCTGCATGTATTAGCTGAAAGAGAAAGGAGAGGAGAGGCAAGCTGCTGTGAGACCTGAGGAGGCAGAGCATGAAGTTCTGGAAATATCCCACATCACCCTCAACTGATAAACTGGTGGCTTTCCATAAAACTAACTTACTCTCCTTATTATTTTTTAACAGCAAACAGAACCAAGGTGTTAAAATACTCCTAATGGGAATGACGAGCAAAAATCTTGGGGAGTAAATTTGCTTTGACTTAAATACAGTGCAAGAAAGAAAGTATTTGTTCCTAGAAAGCAACACTTGCTCAACTTTCCAGAGGGTTTAGCGATAGGGGACATTAGCTGTAGCCAACCAAATGATGTGATTGGCTTTTTGGGACTGAGGAGACCCAAACCAAGTGCATTTCCAGGCCCTTTTTCAAGAACTTCTTGATGCTATTTGTGTTGGTAATTTGGAAGAAAAGAACATATGTTTCCTCTTTTTAAGGAAGTTTTTAGGCATCCTTGACTTTTTTTTATTATTCCACCTAAGACTGTTATAAACCAGCCTGTGGAACAATAAGACATCTGCATAAGTTTTGCAGCACTGACAGTGCAGCCTGGTCTGTTGATTAAGGGCTTTTAAAAAGGCGTCTGTTGTGTGAATTCTCCCAAGTTGCAGAGGATATAAAAATGGGTTTCTAATTTCCTGGATTGGTTTTCTAACCTCTAGGTTTCATAGAATGAGGAGTATCACATGTTCTGCCTTTTGTTGGCTCTGGTTCTGAGCAGCAGAATTTGCTCTGAATTTCTCCCCCAAAGGTTTGGGCACTGGTGTCTGGCACAAGGATCCCAAACAGTAGTGGGCACAAAGGTTCTTGCATTGGATGAGATGGCAGTCAGAGCATTTAGTCACAAGTAATAAATGAGTAAGAAACTGGGTTTTTTTCCCATGCTGAGATTACAGGAGGGGGAGGAAGGTCATCATTCCTACTTTTTTTGTAGAGTGAAGGCTTACCCTATCCTTGCTTTCAGTATATCATCAAAGCACATTGACCTTCCTGACTTGCTGCAATAAATAATGTTTAATGCACAAAGACCTGTGGCTTTATAGTTGTTAGGAAGGGGAGAGGGAGATGATTCTTCCAGATGACAATGATCGTTGTATTAGCTGGGAGCATTATTCTAGTTGTAAAATCCCATTACACTAGGGTCATGCAAAAGGGGAGGGGAACAGTCTCTGTTATATAAAACTTACAGTCCAGAGGCAAGACAGGCATACAAATGTCAGGAAATAGCTGAATAGTGTTGGCCAGAGTGCCGATGTCCAGCTGTTCACACATTTCAGAAAGGCAGCGTAGTAAAGGGAAATTTGGAAGATGTTTTGCAGATGTTTACAGTGAGTTCTTTCCAAGTACAGGGAGGTGCACTTAGAGGACGTTTGAAGATGATTACTTCAAGGCAATGGACACTGGAGGTCCCAGATCTTTCTTGCAGCATCAATTAGGTATTACTCAGAGAACATAAGTGCCATTTCCCTCCTTGGTTATTCTTTGGTGCAAGTAGGAGTGGTCTGTAAACACCAAGGAGTTCATCTTCCCTCTGAAGCAAAGTGCTAGTGAGCAGACACACAGAGAGTTTTTCTGAGTGCTCATTAATTGTGTGCAGTTTGAGATGCTTAAAACTTAGAAATTTTTTTTTCAGACTGCTTAACTTTATGTAGATTTATATGGCACCTGTGTCTCAAAGCTCCGATTGACTTGATATGCAGATTGCACGTTTTCTGAAGTGAAACCCCAACTTGGATATGCAGAAAATGAAGAAGATGCTACTTCTGTCCTGTGGAAACAACACCACATTATGTTAAGGACTTTGCAATAAATTAATTGAAAACATTTTACTTGAATCATCCCAGAATCTGGAAAAGAACTCTTGATTTGGGTATTTTTTATAGGAACACACTTGGTCATCAGTGTCATTTCTTAGAAAATAGTTTTAGTTGTTGAGCTAATACTGGTACACCTAAGAGGTACAACCTGTTTCTTTGGAGGAGCATTTAATAATTACCAGATTACTGTTGCCTCTTCAGCCATTCCAAGTCTTGCTCATGGCTCACTTTGCAAGTTTTGCCATTGCAGTGGGAGTCTGCAAAGCAAATCCCCCTTTGCTGATTCAGAATAGTCATTTGCAGTATTGAATGGAGTAGTGGTTAAGCAGGCAAAAGTAGATATTCTGACCATGTGGTTAAAGACATAATGTGTATATCCAAGGGAAGATAAATTAAAGTTACATAGCCAAGTGTAATTTTAGAATTTCACACATTGTGTAATTTTAGCAATGCTTTTTGAAGTTGTAATATTTTTCAAGTATTTGTACATTTTGGCAATTTGGCAGGAATTAAACCTTTGGATCCTCTTTGCTGAATCACTTGCTTGGCTACTGTGTAACAGCTTTCCTTTCCTGCCAATCACGTGGTCAGGCAGTCTGTGGAGTGAATCTAAAGGCTTGCACATATGAAAAGCAGCACTCTTAGGCATGGAAACAGTAGGTCACCAGGAAAAAGTATTCAGTATACTGATATAGCATTTATTAATTGGTACACAAACCTTTAGGCAGGGCACCAGCATTTTTGATAAATAAATAGGTCATGTAATTCAGGGGAGAAAAAAGATGTGGGAATGTTGCATTACAACAAAAAGGAAATCTCTCACTGCTGTTGATTTGTTCACTCGTGCTATTGTGCCTTTACAGGAAAAAATTATGAGGATTGTAAGGGGAAGGATTTATCTCTAAGTATCCCTTCTGTTAAATGATTAAACAGCAATATGTTTTCCATTACTTTATCTCCCACTTCTGTTAAGCTCAACTGTGGACCCTTAAAAAAGATCTTTTTCTGCTTAAAAAAAAAAATAGATTACTTAAGCAGTGATTTTGTTCCATAGAACTGTTGCTGGGATTTCGTCTTTTAAACACCTGTAAAACTTCATAAATATGAGTTATTAAATAAGTTATTTGATCAAATTGATTTTTGCCATGTTGCCAAGGGAACATTGCATATGTCCATTGCCTTTTGGCCCCAGGGGAGGCACAGCAGGGCCCACAGTAAAGAACTGAGCATAGCCAGCAAAGTCCATTTGGCTGCTGGCTGAGGCTGCTTGGAAGAGCCTCCTGCACATCACAGGAGAACAAATTGCCTTCTCTCCACCTGTCTCCAGAAGTTTTTGCTTTGGTGTCCATGTCTTCCTTGCTTAGTGGCCTCTCTTAGCAACCAGCCCTGGAAGGCCTTTGGTTTTCTCATGAGAGGTTTTTGATTACCAGAGGTTTGAAACACGTTTGTCACGGGTTTAGCCACGCTGCTTTCCAGCTGCCTTGCGTGTACTCTGTGCAGAGTGGCAGGCACGTGTTGTGACACTGAAGTGCTCGGTCAAAACATTAAAATGGGGTATGTGTGTGCAGCACAGGTTGATGAATAAAACATGGCGAGTTCAGAATGAAGATGTAAAATACTATTTTAATGTATTAGATTAACTGCTTTCCTCTATTTAAAGTTTTCTTTCTGAAATAAGTTTAACATGCCTAAAGACTGACTTCAAGGTATTTCTGTTTATAATGTCAAACCTACATTACTGTATGTTGTGCCTTTTGAGTTGAAAAAAGCCCAGAACACAATTGAGCCAATTAACACATTTTACTGTAGAACGGGTATTGAAGTGTACAGAGAACTATTAACAGACTATTAATTTATAATTTTTAGATTGCATTTGATAAGTATGAAGGGTTTGCTGATTAATTGCTAAAATTAAATGAGAGGGTAAAAAGGCTTTTCTTGCAATCCACATGGCTTTTCCTCATACCATGGTATGGCCGACTGAAAGCACACTTGTGTCTGCCTCTACATCTGTACTGTGTGAGCTGCTGTTGTACCCTTCCTGTCATGTAATCATTCTGTTTGATCCTTGCTCTGCATGCCCAGTGACACAAAGTGGTGCTTTCTCCTTCTCTCCTCAGCCAATACCAAAGCCCGCAGTCATGAATTCGCTGAGAAGAACGGACTTAAAAAATACGAGTACGTCTTGCACCCGCGAACGACAGGATTCACCTTTGTGGTCGAGCGTCTAAGGGAAGGTAATCCTGCTCTGTCCTTTTCCTTTTTCCCTTTAAGGTAACAAATCTCACCCGAGCTGATGTTCAGAAAACTGCTTGTAGTAATTGCAGGAAAACTGATCACGAAGCAAGCCCTTGTTTGCAACCCTCCTTAAAATGATTGTAACATGGGGAGATTTGAGAGTTGATAAGAGACACTAATACCATCAGGAGATATGCAGTGAATTAAAACAACTTTTGTTTTGTTTTAATGTTTTAATTATTTTAATTATTTATTTTCGCTTGTTTAGCAGTCTTACCTCAGAATGCTAGTGGAAAAAATCCCAAGGAAGTTCAGCCTGTACCATCCTCAAGCCCAAGGGGGTGGCTGTCACTGAACACACAGGCATGTATGTCACTGCCCTCTCTGAAAAGGCTTCTGGGTTTAAGTCTGAGAGCTGAAGAAACAGGTTGTTATGTTAAATGGACAGAGGGAATGCACAGCAGCATGGAAATGCAGAAAGTTGGCTGCCGAGTGCTGCCAGATGTTTTGGGTGATGGTGACTTGGAGAAGTTGTGTGAAATACAGGGTGGTGGGTAAGAGAATGAGTGACGCTTGTTTTTTACCCAGAAGTGGTTTTCCATCCCAGTATTAATCTGGGGGTGAGGGCTGAGTCCCTTTTATCAGGAGAACAAAGATGTGATTGTTAGATTGAGATGTCTGGGAGTTGTTTTGGGAATGGGCGTTTTGATGAGGTTTGAGGCCATCGGGATGTAACCTTTAAATTGTACAGATGTGGCAGGGATTCAAGTACAGATGAGTGAATATTTGCAGGATATATGGTTGAAGAAAATAAACATGTACAATAGATATGAAGTGACTTTTTTATAGGTTGGTTCTTTAGGGAAAAGCTATTCTAGATTTTTAACACATGCTGGTTATTTTGACTGCCAAAGGAAGAAGTTTCAGATTATTAAAAAGAACAGGGGCCTGCTGGTAGGTTTTTTTGCTATCTGGAATCTGTGCTTGGATTTTAGAAGCAGACCTGGCTTGCATTTTACCTGCTTCCTACTAAGCAGATATCCTAAAATCACTGCAAGCACTTTGGCATTTTGTCCAGGTGGACAACCCCAGTTGTATCTATTTGACCCGATTTGTATTGCACATTCAGAGCTGGACACCTTCTATTTTCATCTCTCTTGAATGTTGATTACTCAATTTGCTGTAGTAAAAAAGTTTGCCACATACACAATTTCAAAAGCTTGCTTTACTTAAAACTTTACAGCACTCAGTTAACCTAGTGCCTAACAATATTTCAAACCTGGAATAGATTTTCAGTTAAAGAAATGTTTTCCACTCGACATATTAATAACTTAAAAAAATTTCTGTCTTTGCTGCAGGAACAAGCTTTGTGGTTTACAGTAATTTTCTAATTTTCTAAAAATGCTTTTCTCTTCCATTGCTCTATGAGCAATCTTTTCATATTGGGCTATTGGGTTATAAAAAGGAAAATATTTGTGGCTGATTAACTGATTTTATGCAGTAGAAAGCTGGGGAAAAAAACAATAACAGTCCAGCCTTTGAAGTGGTTTTATGTCTCCCTTTTATTTAAGGCAGACAAATACTGTGTGAAATATTAATGTCCCTTTAGTGTTGAATTTACTAGATACTGGGTACTTTGATAGGCATCGTAGGCTATATCTATTATAACTATATGCTGTTATGTAGTCAATTATGTGTGAGAAGGTAGTTCAAGTAGCATTTTAAAGTACTTGGTTATTACTTACTAATTTAAGAATTGGTTTTCAACTCTTTCCAAGTGTGCTTTCAACCACTTGTGTTAAAAAGTTTTGGGGTTCTGCATACATTTATATATATATATATATATATATGCAATCCAGCTGTAGTTGTTGGACTTTAAAATACTTCAGTATATTATATCCATGTGCATATCTCTATCTTTTTATGTGTACAATATAGATGTCAGGGTTGATCTTGAGATGCAGATGGCCCAGCTGGTACCTGGTGTTATTGTGCAGCTCTGGTTTGAGTTACTGCTTAAACTGATAGAATGCCCTTTTTCCAATCCTAATTTCTGATACTAGCAGTAATAAAAAAACAGGACTGTCAAGGGCTATGATGTTAACCTGAGTCCCCATTTCTGAACTTCCTTAATGCTACAACCATAGTAATAATCATAAAAATAGATTTATTTTCTTTTTTCTCTCCTCATAACTGCAGGCACAAAGCAGTGTGTGTGACTTTAATGTGCAGGAGGGAGTGGTGGAGATTTTAACATCATTTTTACGTCTTTGAAAGTATTTTTGTGCATAGATGACAACCTTATTGCCCTATAGCTCTCCTGTGAATACATTTTGGCTCGTGGCTGTTTTCCATTCCTGAGGCTCAAGTGTCTTTTCTTCAGGCCTGAGTACATTATTTTGCTCCAAAAATAGGTTGATGAAAAGAGGGGGGAAATGTCATTAGAAGTTTAACTGCTTTTTAAATGTTGAAGAAACTAATTTAATTTGACAAGAACCCCGATTAATATGCATCACAAGCTGTAGCATGAAAGAGTTACCTGTTATCATATAAAAATAAGTATTAGTGACCCATCTGAATAGGAAATGAAGAATCAGGAGAAAATAACCTTCAGTAAAATTTTCCCTGTATCTCTGCAAAGGAGTTTATTCCTGGAGAGAAGCACTGTCTTGCACCCTGCCAGCATAAACTGAGTAGTTCTCTGTTCTTTGCTTTCTATAGGTGGCAAAAAGCACTCAGATTCCTCTGGCTGGCTTCTCTCTCTTACATGGTCATCATTTCAACTATTTGGTCTCTTTGGCCCATAGATGTTGCTGTGATGCTTTCTAAGTCACTGCTGAGATTATGAGAGCTGAGATAAAAAGATCTATATAACGTCCACCGAAAAGCAGTAAAAATTGTTTAGGTAATAAATCTCCTTGGCTTTTGAGTCACACCTTTTCCTTCCCCATTCTGGTTCTTCATGAGTGGTAGCTCTTTCCCCCCTGAGCTGACTCTTCTAAACAGAAACCCACATAAAAGCTGACTGGTTTTTCCTTTTATGTTTAGGTGCCAAAACAGTGAAAATATTATTTTCTTTGTAAAGGATCACATAGTTATTTTCTCATTCATAGAAACCATAGAATCACCCAAGAGTAAACACGGACTATGAACATGCTATATGTAATTAATAAAAAACTCAGGAAAATAAGGCCTGCAGGTGTTCTTAGTTTTCAAGCAGGAGATACCTGGTTGGATGACTACTGATGGAAAGCTAAGAGCAATAAAATAGGTGATTTGCTTCCTTCTAATTCTGTTCACTTGATCAAGTAAATCATTTGTCTTGTCTGAGCTGTAAAGAATCCTGATTTCAATCAGCACCTGGTAAAAAATTACTAGAGATTTTCGCTCTATTTCTTTGGGGAACAAAGGTGAGCATTTTTTGAAAGACAAAGTAAAGATGTGTGAATGAGCAACAAAAAGTGAACTCCAGGCATCAAAATGAGGATTGGTCATTACTTTTTTTTAGTTCATCCCTGTCTTTAACAATCTCCTAAAATCATATTTAATCCTTTTTTTTTTTTAAGCCTGAAACTTTGACTAGAGGTTATATATGGAGAAATTTTTGGCAGAACTCGGATTAGGATAACTCATATCCTTTTACAAAATGTGAGACTTTGAAAAGGGCTGAAATGTGCAGGAATATATAAAAGCATGTCTTTAACAATGTTAATTGAAAACATTTGTAGTTTATATAATGCTCGTGAAGACCGAGTTTTTGAGATCCTTCTATGAAAGGTCAGGAGGTTACTCAGAAATGACATATAGGTTTTCAGACCTGTTTATATTTTATAAAGTTTTTTCTGATGTGCCAAATGACATTGAAAGTTCAGTTGACTTGAATGCTCAGTTTCAAAGAGATGAAAAATAATACTGGTTTGATTTGATTCAATATTGTCTGGATTCCTTGAATTACATATATTATCTTGGCATAATATCTGTAATTGTAGCCAAATAGTCTGTCAAGAGAAAATAGCTGTTTACGAATGTTTTCTTAAAATTGCTTCATGGCTTTTAAGTATTTTCTCTGGACTAAATAAATAGTGTTAAGACAGAGCTAATGCTTTAAAGCATCATTAGAAGATTATTCATGCTTTTGTAGACAATCATTTCTGCCAACATTGAATTTAAACTGACCTCTTTTTGACACTTTCTTTATAGCCATCAGTCTTTAATAGCTGGATACATTGGACTGGATGTTCCCATTATGGGGTTTATATTTTACTGGTTGTACACTATAATGACTAGTCAGAAGTAGTTGTTGTATTACAGTATTTCAGTTTTGAATTTATTTCTGGTTCATAATTAGCCAACTGAAAAAAAATACTGCAGATAACATCTGCCAACTGCAGCATCCCAAAATAAACAATGATACAAATTTAACATGCTTGCCTTCATTGCACATCCCTACTGATGAAACTGTGATTCTCATCCTTTTCCCGTGATTGATTCAGAATTGGTAGTTTTGCCCTAAAATTAATGTTTTCACACACACAGTCAGAATCTAGTCTGTATCTTCTAATGTTCATACCTGGGTTTTACAGTTGTTTCACTAATTACATGCAGGTATTCCAACCTGTTTCATTGCTAAGGCAGGAAAGTTTTATTTGGTGTTCAGTCCAGGTTATCTCTGTATGAAGCTATGTAAATGTTTTAATCCTGGAATGCTTCATGACTATTACGTAGGTTCTTTATGCTTTTCTGGGAGTTACAGTATCCAGATATGCATATTTATATTTATATGCTGAACTCTTAACAGCATTTATTTGGGTTCTGGTGCAATTTGCTTGCATGGCACTTTGGAGCTAATAATGTAGGGATTATGCAGTTTGTGATTTGCAGATCAATACAGAAGACAGTCAATAGGAGACAATGATTAACAGTTCCTGAAAGCTGACACAAGGTTTGGCTCCCCTTTGCTGAGGTGTGAAGTAGCCAGGGTTAGGCAGCAGGTCTTTGTGAGCAGTGCCAGGACATCCTCGCTGTGCACTGGGAATATTTATAAATGAAACCCTTCAGCTTGAAGCAGTCAGAGTATATGAGCTCCCAGAGCTTTTTTTCTTACTCCAACTTTGAAAGAGAGGCAGGAGGTTGCTTGTATGCATTGATGAAATGTCAGCGAGAAATGCTACCGTGATACTGCCAAGGGCTTGTCTTCTGGTATGGATGGCACTTAGGTCCAAAGCACCTACAGCTTACAAGACAGATGCCCTTCTTCCAAACATAAATCAAAGTAATACCAATTTCTAAGTGTGTTACATTTTCTAAAGAGAAAATTGATGCAAGTGTGAAAATCAGGTCTATTCATCGGCTGAAATGTTCAGGCTGTGGTAGGTGGGGTGTATGGATGAATAGATGTACATATTAAATAAACTGCTTTTTATTTTGATCACATAGTTTCCTTCCTCTTCACATAAATATTGGGTGAGGCATGTGAGTTTCGATCACAAAAGTGTGTGCTGAATTACCTGCAGAGTTTTTGTGTGCTCAGACAGAGCCATGTAGCAGGACTGCAGCAGTTTCCAGGTTTGTGCATAATTGTTTTGTGTAACAAATGTACAGGACATAGAAAGGCCCCACATCAAATGACAGAGAAGGTTACATTTGTTGTTTCAACGAAATTTAGCCTCCCTCTTTGTGACTGAACAGATTTCTGACTCCTAGAATTATATGTTGGGCCACTGCCAAGATTTCTGTGGGTTTTGGCGAGGCCGGAGCTTGCATACTGACCAGCACTGCCATCTCTCAGAGGCAGCTCCTGCCTGTTTGTGCTGGTTGCTCAGTTGTGTAAACTAAAACCAGTCTGGTTTTGAAATAGGAAAATATAAGTGTCCACATCAGCCTTAGCTTTGAGTCCT
Source organism: Rhipidura dahli (assembly GCA_013399225.1). Lineage (NCBI taxonomy): Eukaryota > Metazoa > Chordata > Aves > Passeriformes > Rhipiduridae > Rhipidura > Rhipidura dahli. The sequence continues at coordinate 684,487 of VXAC01007671.1, forward strand.
CAGTCGACTAATTTCACTCATATGTCCATCAGATTATTAAACAGCAACTCTAAACCATCATTCCTTAATGCAAGGAAATTCTTTCTTCACGATTTTTTTTTCCTCTGTGCATGTGTTCCTCCCAGAGTCATGTTACTAAGTAGACTGATACTCTGAAATTACTGAGCCATTGTGAAAGAGCTTTAAGCAAGTTTTTAGCTGAAAATGCAGTATTAGAGCTTCACTGACTGCTGTAATTGATCTTCTGCTTTTATGAGAATTGGATCCTGTGCATTAAATAGCATAGCCTTTGATACAGAAATATCAGTATGTAAATTGAAGCTTGCATGCTTTTTATGCCTTTTGTGTGTCAGTAAAGAATTCACAACATTAGTTATATTAAAAAAAAAGGCAGAGACCTTGTTCAAAAGCACGCTTTTATCGCTGGGCATGCCTGTGAAATTCAGCAATGCAGAAAATCGGGTGCAGGCTGTTGTGCTTTATTGCAAATGCTGACAGTTGTCTCTGTACTCTGAAACATGGGAAAGGGCAGCTCGACTTTTTCCAGAATCACGTTAACCGCTGATGATTACCATGTCTTGCAAACATCTGCGTGTGTTGGCTGTGATGTGCTTCTCAGAATGAGCACCAGCTTTCTGTTAGATATTTTCTGGCCTTTGGTACACGTTGAAGTTTCTGTTTCTCTTCTTTCATGTCTTACTGGAGCTGCATTCTGCACTGGTTGCCCCACCTCTGTGGAAAACAGTCCATTGTTTCAGTCCTCCTGGGAAGGATTTGCTTTTTCCTAACCACTCTTTTCTCTCAGCCCCCATCCTTTCCTCTTTCCAACCCATGCTGTTATTGAGAAGGGAGCAGAGCCCTTTCTCTGCAGGGTTTATGGGGTAAGAATCGCTGCCCCTTTAGTGTTTGCAGGGTGACATGTTGCTGATTGTGTCACCACGCATCTGTGATACACATAGGAAATATTTCAGGTTTTACATTCTCGAGCCTATCAAGATCCGCCTACTGCAGTAATTCCCTTGCAGTCTCTCACATGTGAGTCATGGCTTGTGACAAGCAGCTACACCATGCAGTGGATCATTTTCCATTTACCTCCTCACAGGTTATTAATAGTTGCAGTGGTAACCATACTAAAAAGTTGCTATTTGCCAGCAGTTACCCCTCAGTGGTATTAGAGGTTTCCACTGTTTTCCCTTGACTCAGAATACACAGTATCTGTGGTAACGATGTGGTAATGTTTGGCGAGTGTGGACTTCTTAATTGCTTCAACTGGAGGCCTGGAACGATGTTAGCTCATCACATTGCATATGTAAAAACGAAGCTTGGCCACAGATGAGTTCAGGAAAAGGGATTTTTCAGGAAAAACTAGAATTGTTTTCTTCAGAATTATGAAAATGTTCCTGTCCTTCGATTTTAATCAAATGTTTATCTCCTCTTGAAGTTTTTTTGGTAGTCCATGTGCTTTGACTAAGTGGTAGACCATGAGTGTGAGTAACAAGGTGCTGGGTCAGCATCTCTCTGGGTGTGTATTTTGAAAGGTAATTTTGAAATCATCTGATTTCAGTGTTTTGACTACTGAGCTTTATAGTTGCTTTTAAAGACTTACAACAGACAATAGGTGAGCCTCATGTAAAATACAAGTTCCTTAATTACTGCTCATTCTTGTCAGCCGATGATCCAAGAATTTGCAGGTGATGTTGGTTGGATTGGTAGCATATTTAATTATTGCTGAAGTTGAAATTAATTCCCCTAAACAGAAGAATAATATTGGCATCTATTTGTTTCACATGCTATTACCAGATGCTTTACACAGCTTACTCATTTCTCAGCTCTGCTTATTAGTAAGGCAGATAATTACTTCAAGCAGTCTTGAGTACAGAGGAACCTAAACATACTTTTTCCATACTCTATTTTTTTTTAACTGCTTTAGTTTCCGTTAGGAGATGATGTTTCCTGATGTGTTTTATTAGAAAAATAGCAGCATCTACAGGCTGAATAGACTAATCCCAAATCAAGAGTCTTATTGTACAGGAGATTCTCAGTCATATTTTTTGGATTCTCCACTCTTTCATTTTTTGCAGATGCTAGCTGTTTTTATTTCCAGCTGCATTAAGGTTGCTGCAAATGTGTTTTGTGTATTCCTGATACCACTTTTCTGTATGAGTAATTGCTGGCAGGGGAGAGGGTCCATGGAGTATCATTTCAGTTACTGGAAATGTTGGAATCCTCAAACTGTTCAGATACAGCCTCCAAATCTGTAAGACAGTAATAAAACTTTCAATCACATCTGCTTGCAAAATATGCTGCTTATGTATCATTAAACCTTAAGTAGTTTGTTTCTTTCATTCCTTTCTGCTGTTGCAGCTTCAGCTCTCCTTCCCTTTGCCCTCCTCCCAGTCCCCTGCCACTATTTTCAGGATATAAAAAAATGAGCCCAGCATCAGACTTTTCCGAGCTGACTCAGATTCCTGAGTTTAGCAATCGTTTGCAAGGCTCTGCTCCAGAGATGTTGTGAGCAGTGCCACAGCCATGGATCCTGGGTGTTGCTATGGGACTGATGCTGAAAAACGAAAAACATCAGAGGGCAGAGGAGCTTGGGAAAAATTGTAGTAGAGCATAAATGCTTTTTAAAATAGATTTTTATCAAAACATAAACTTCATCATAAATTCAACTCTACACCTCATTCATTACTTTATATGTAATCAGAAATACTCCTGTCTTTGGGACTTATTTTGTCAACCTTTTTCTGAACTGCAGGATTTTGGAGGGCAGGAAATAAGGTCTTGGCTCTCTGTGTTCTCACTAAACATTGGTGGGATATAGGAAGGGTTTCCCTTTACTGCCTGTGTGCCATGCCAGTTATTTGAAGTGCAACGTGCATTGAGTGTTGTAATGAAGTATATTACAGCTACAGGGTTTGAATATATTTTCCCATAAATTCATTTATTTGTAAAATGGCTACCAGTTAAGAGTTGGAGAACTCTTTTAATACACATTCAAGTCAGTAGTGTCTCTCCCTAGCACTCCTTCATACCATTAAAAACAAATAATGTCTTAAAATAAGCATCCCTGAAATGCCTATCATCTGTATTTAGACTCATGCAAAAATTGTCATTTTGTTTGCATAGTCATTGTTGCTCTTGCAGTCTAACAGTAAAAATAAATGCTCTTGATGATTATAAAATAATTCCAGAAGCAGGGACCTGAGCAGGGCTTCTCCTGATCACTGGTATTTCACTGAAAGGAGCCAACCTAACCTGATGGATTCTGGCATGGCACAGTCAGTAAGGGCATCCATTAGGAGAAAAGAAGAGCATGCACAATAAATAAAAAGAAGAGAGGAGTTTTCAAGATGCTTCAGAGACTTTGGAATCTGTGAGCAATGGCACGTTTGCGTTGCCTGGAAGTTGCTATGGGTACTGGCATTTAACAGCCAAACACACAGGGCAGACCTTAGGGACATAAGTCCCATTTAAAATCCTGTAAGAATTAGTGTTCTTTTAAATCTGCTTGGATGCTTTTGAAAAATCATCCCTCAAAAGGATTCTTTGTCAAAGTGCTCTGCAGGTTCATCCTGTCAGCAGCTCCATTGTGATTTAACCAGTTGACTTCTGCCTTCACTTATCCAAAAAGCATTCCTTCCCATAGATCTGAAAGCTCCCTGCCTTCCTCTCTCAGCCCTTTGCTTGGCTGCTCTTGTAGCATATAGCAGAGAATTAAATGAAACATATGCTGAGCAGCTCTGTGGCTCCTTCTTTCCTCCCTGTTGTTCACACCCTGTCTGTGATGCCTGTGCCTTTTTGAGGCAGGTATTTTGTTTTGAAACCTCTGAAACACCCATCTCACTGGTGTATAAGCTTTGTTGGAGCAGGGAGCAGTGAAGCCACAGCCGTCTCAAACTCTGCATGCCCACAGCATTGCAAATATTTAATAAACCTGTTAATAATACATTCCAAACCATAAAGGCTCTGGAGATTCATCAGGATTTGTGCTACCTGTGGTGCTGACAAATTCAGTTGACATTACGCACTGAGACACACACGGAAGCGTGCACTCAATGTTCAAATATATACATAATTTCTGATTTATAATAGCAGTGCTGTACATTAGGATAGAACATTTTCAAAGGATTATTCTCCTCCTTAAAGGGATAAATTCTCTTGATTTTCGGTCTTGTGCCTTTCTGTATTCCGGCACATGTAATCAACAAGCAGCATATTATTTTTCGTGTCTTCTGGTTTGGATAGCAGTGGGCAGCACAGAATTCATTAAAACTGAACAGCCAAGATGCTGATAAAATATAATGTGCCTGTGACTCAAATGGTGGGGTTTTTCTGTAAGGTCTGGTATATTGTGTACATACAGAACTGTGTGTATGTATTAGAGGAGTTTTGGTGGTTGCTTTCCATCTTTCTTGGCAAACTGTCTAGGATGAGAATCATATTCTAAAATCCCCATTAACACAGCTACAGAAAAGAAATCTTACTTAGCCTTTGTGAATTTATGCATAAGGATATTTGCCCCATGATTTTTTTCAAGCAAAATGGTTTTACTTTGCCACTCCCTCTAAGCTGACTGAAAGCACCATGGGCAGACCAGGGCTTCTTTACACCCAAACTAAAGAGATTGTTGTTCAGAATAAGTTCCACGGGCCTTTTGCTGGAGGCCCATTGCTGCCCATTAGCTGGGTGAGAGGAGGAACTCAACTGAGTAGGTACACATAGCTTGGAAACTGTTCAAGCATCTGCTACCAGGATGCCCTGTCTTGATCTGCAACTGAAACAGCCTCAGAAGGGCACTGCCTCTTTTCAGAGTAACAGAGGAGGAAAGTGTCAAGCATTCAGGTTGAGTAACTAAACACTGAGAAGTGGGAATTTCAAAAAGGGAGACTGAATGCAGCCCTCTTGTGGCGTTCGCTTTGGAACAAGAGAACAAACATGTTTTGCTAGTTTGGTATTTTCTCTGCTTAGAATGACAAGCTATGTATTTCATGCTTTTTCATCTCAAACAACAGTAAAAAAAAAAGTCAGAATGGAGAGCTTTTGGTGGCAGGGCTTTGAAGTTGATCTGCTGTGTGAGAAGCTGTGAAAGAATAAAGCAAATTCCATAATCTGTAATGTTCTCTGGAAGAGCCCAAGAGGTGTGAACCTGAGGAAATGAACAGTTTCTTCCTAGGAGAAAGGTGGAATTTGGGAGTATCTGGTTATAACTCCAGAAATGTTGCCTTCATTTTCAAATATTCTATATTTGAAAACTCTTTTACAGCTGTTATTTCAGCATTGTTTTCTCAAAATATTTTGCTATCCAGAAACACATTCCTAAGATATTTTCATTATTTTAGTAGAAGCGTTGTGGCAGATACAGCATGATGGCAGTAGTGGAGATAGATGAAAGAAATTAGAGGCTTGCAGATTTATACTTTGACAGCAGTGCATACATCCACATCTTGTAAATACAATAATGGGGCTTATGTCCATGAGTAGTCCAGACTAACTTTAGGAAACAGTAGTCGGTCAAAGGGATACTTGCACATGGTTACATAATAGGCATCTACCGCTCAAATTTTGTTCTCTTAAAAAAAAAAAAAAAAAAAAAGACAGAACCTCCCCCAAACAAGCAAAGAAATTAAACACAACACAAAAGTTTTTCTAGTTTTCAAGTGATGTTTCTTTGTTGGCTTTCATTACTAAATTTCACTTCTGCTTTATGGAGCAGAAATGTCACGTTGTTATTTGCTCCTTGGATTCTGCTATGTATACCTGATGTGGAAAAAAAATCAAGAGCTATCTTGAAAAGAAGCACCAGCATAGTTTTAATCCCAGAAGTATGACACTTCACAAAAATCGTTCTCTGAAAAATATTAAACACACTGAGAAACCAATTATAAACAAATAGGAACATGAGCAGTATGCTGGTCAGGCTTTTGTCACAAAATAAACAAAGGCAGTTGAGACCTGCATGTAAAATATATTTTGTCTGCTACTTAGCACACACTGTAGCTAAAATGGAAAATTCTGTAGAGCCGAATGATAGCACTAAGTGAATTGGCATTTGCAATTAGTTTTCCAGTGGTTTGGCAGTATTAATAATGCAGCAGAAGGACAGGATATCCTTCAACTAAGTCAGTATGAAAAAAGGTTTTCATTAGCATTGCAATGAACTCTGAGAACCAGGTATTTTTACTCACAGGAAATAAGGTTTGGGGAAATAAATTTTGTGTTTGAAAACGCTGGGTGAATTTTGGAGCATATCTAAATATGACTATTTGTCAGAAACTGGTTTTAGAATAGTGTAAGGATAAAGTGTCTTTCTCAGGCTGTTATTGTAATTCATAGGATTTTATTTTCAGCAGTGTTTGTTATACAAAAGAATGTTCAGAACCAGATAAATACACTAGGGAGCCTGGTTAAATAGGAATAAACCAAAGGAGTTACTTAAAGTTACAAGAGAAGCAAAATGCTGACATAGATGAGATAAATTACTCTTTCTGTTGTTTTTCCATAATAGCCTACTTTGGTCAAAACCAAAGAGCAGTAACTAATATATTTTCGTATTTGTGGTTCAAATTTACATGAAGATCACAAATGTTCTGATTTATCAGCCAAGGTAAAATGAGATTAAAGCAATCCAGTCCAGAGGAGCAGATTCTTATCAGCAGAACGTTGGCCCTGAAAGAGATTAATTGGAAGCCATCAGATGCAAGTTGCTGACAAGGAAGGGGTAGATGAGGAATCAGAGTGCTTTTTTGTAACTGTTGTCACCACAGGGCACCTGTGTTTGTCACAATGGTCAAATTAGTTGAGCCTTAATACTGTAGTGTGCAATTCTGCTAAAATGGAGCTGACCTTCTGGCAGCCTGTAGCAGCTTTGGAATTTGGTGCCTTTGCCAGTGTACCCCATCCTGAACAGCATGGTTAGGTTTGAGCCTGATGGCCAGCTACCTCTTTATCAGCTGGTGAGATCTTTTAGGTCATTTACAATGTGAGCTATTACACAAGAGCTCAGGGTCATCCAAATTCTCAGTCTTTTCCACATACTTGATTAGAACACTTGCAGGGTTTTCATGTAGGCTCTCTTCCTACACTTCCCTGCTCTAAATGTTCCAAATATGCTTTCATATAATACTAAGTCTAATTATAATTAATTAGTCTCTTTCGTGTAATACTAAGTCATTGTGGGTCTGTCCTCTGTGTGTCCTGATGCCCCTGCCTCAGATAGGCCTGAAGAGTATCCTAAGTGGCATCACAGTTCTGCAGGAGACAGTTCATTCTTCAGTGTTCCTTCTCTCTTACACCAACTGGTTTTTTTCTGTCTTTATCTGAGAGTAGAGGCAGGAAACTCTCAATTTCAAGAGAATTAAGAAATCTCAAGCCTCCCTGATTTTGTCTATTAGACATTTCTTCTTTTTTCTCTGGGCACTCACCACCACATTCTTGCTGTGGAACCGACTACAGTGCTATTAATTGTACTGTGTGTTATGCTCAGCTTGTTCTCTTGAAAGAAGCCATAATTTGGATAGGCCTCTCTCTGAAGCATGAAAAACATGATGCTTTGTTAATTTTCTTCAACAAAGTCACTCCAGATCAGGTGTTTGTCAGAAGGACCCTTGTGTAGCCCCTGTGAGACTTCTGCTCTGCATACTTCCATCCGAGGCAGCCCTGGTTTTGCTGATGCCTAGAAGTTGCTCAGTACAATAATGGTTTAATCCAGCTCATAATGGATCAAATTTCTTGCCACACAACAAGCACTTGTGATAGTAAAATTTCCAACTCAACACTGCTGAGATAGATTTGGTTCCTTTAATTTTTTTATTGTTGTTGTTCTGTATAAATAGTGTACCTCATAGATGACATTTTGAGTGAAATTCAATTAGCTCTGTTTTATAAACAGTCATGAACAATCGAGTGTCCCAAACTTGTGTTTTAGATGACAGCCAGCCAGCTGGCTCTCAAAGGAATTTGCTTCCAGCGGGTGATGTGCTTGAATGATCTTATCTATCAGATTGGAAGGCAGTTCCATGTTGAGAAAAGCTCCCAGAGGATGTGTGAGTAAAGCTCCTTGAGGGACAGGAAGGTCTGTACCAGAACCTCAGTGGTGCCCTGGGCAGAAGGCAGAGACCTGGGGGCAGGTGTCCAGCTGTAGCTTTGCCATGAATTTTTGACTAGGCTTGAAAATAAATGCCTGAAACACCAGGTCTGGAAAGGAAAAGAGATTAACCCTCTGCTAACAAACAAACAGCAGGTAGTCACCTTGGTACGTGTAGGCAAAATTTGGTCCAAAATGTCTAGCCCAGGAATAGCAGATGTGAGTGAAACCTAATCCCAGAACTGCAAACTGCTTTAAGTACCTTAAGAAGGAGGGAAATGGCAAAGTTGTTTTTGTCGAACCTGTGCCCCAGCTATTGCAATACCTCAGTATTGATCAGTCTTAGTGTACTCTGAAAATATTAACATTTTTAATGTTTTGGGGCTTTTTTTTTTTTTAATATAGCAGTTCTGTCTTATCTAGTCAAAAGGTAGAAATTCCTTTCCAGAAATTTCAGTGGCTTTTATTGCAAGATTGCAGTAAGATAATTTTAGGTGTCTGTTTTGGCCACCAGATCTTTGCAGAATGCCTCACTTGGTGAAGTTAGTAGAAAATTTCTTATTGACTGCACTAGAAAGGTGGTTGCAGGCATTCTTGCATGTGACAAAAAAAATGTATAATGTCGATATATTTTTAAAATCCCAGTGTGTCAAACAGGTATTGATCTGTTTATTCTAAATTTCAGTGAGCCTTTCTCTGTGTATCTTGTATGTCAGTATGCTGGGATAGGAGGAATGACTTTGAGAAAAGGCAATACAAAGGAGGGGAGAGCTTAGATGTGTGTTTGAACTCAGTTGATTGAAACTGAAATGAGCATCCCCTTTAAGTGTAAAACATGAGAAAAAAAGAATCAAAACACAGAAGAGGTGAAGATGAGTGGGAAATTGCTACTCATCTGTTGAATGGAAACTTGATGTTAAATAAGATCTTCTTATGTTTCACCGTTTGAAACACAGTAAGAGTTCCAGGAACTAATTACCTAGCAATGGATGATGACATGGAAATATATTAAATATACATAGATAGCTAACCATGAATACTTGATGCATGCAAAAGAAGAGTCTAGTTAATTTTTATGTAAATTAAGCAACATCGAAAGAAGCAATATAATAAGCAACAACACTGTTTTGCATTTGAATAGAACAAAGCAGCAAATTCACACTTGAAATAGAGCCTTTCTTCTTGAACTGTCTTTTCCTGGGTAGATATTTTAATGTCTGCTTTATTCCCAGTAAAAATGTGGTCTTTATAGGTGACATCTTGTGCAGGAACAATCAGACAATTTAGGCTTTTAGAAGCTAATTTAATTCTTTGGTGGGTTTCATGTCTGTGTTCTCTCTTTTAATGATTAAAGGGGCTCATGTTGAATCAGTGTGATAAGAAGGCATAGTTAATGCCAAGACTGTGTAAGGATTGCTTATTTCCAAGACTTTGTGGAAGTAGTGAACAGGGGGGGCTCCCTCCACAGGGAGTGTGTTGTGTGTAGACTGGTGTGGCAGAGGTGGAAATGCTCTAAGGTGGGCTCAGCTGCACCACGCTGCTTCCTCGGGGAACAGCTCCAGCACAAATTCACCTCAAGCCTGTTGTCTGACAGATAAAATTCACTTGTGGTGACTGAATGGAGAATAAAAACTGAGAAGGATTGAGGAGGAGGAGGAAAAAGTTCAAAGAGAAGGTGTATTTGTCTTTAACCTTCTGCTGGAGATTGCTTGATAGATGGCAATGTTTATCATGACTTTATACATGGCTTATTTATGCTGCTCATATTACTTCATTTCAGAGTTGTCCATGGATGCACAAAAGGTTCAGATTAGATATATACACCTTTTTAAACTCTCTTGGAGCTGTTGGTCTTTGAGGGTCAGGGAGGAGGGTATTAAAGCCATTACGAAATGTGTTGTAATTAATATGTACTGGTAAACAAACTTCAAGGCCTGTGAAAGAACAGCTGCCTTTGGCACGTTTCATTGGGAAGCATATGGCTATTCAAGTTTGCAGTACAAATCCCAAGGCATTTAGATCAGTGCCTGTCAAACAGTTTGTCATGACAGAGAGTTTAGCTTCAAGCTGCAAATTTGGTGCTGTTCCTTCTTTCTAATCTACTGTTGAATTTGATTAGTTGAGCCACCACTCAGCTTCCTGTAAGACAGGAGTCCTTCAGCAGCAGTAAATAAACTGCCAGGGGCATGCAGGGCACAGTGTTGTACCTCTGTGTTATACAGTGCTGTGTATTACAAAGGTTTGAATAACTCTGGAAGGGCTGAGGACTAGTGTTTGTATTAGGGACAATTAACAAAAATTAAAAGCATCATCTGAGTTCATATTATAATGGCCAAAATAAAAATAGGCTCTTATTACAAACAGTTTACATGTATAAAGTTTGTGGATGAGGCTTTAACAACTGAGCTGAAAATCAAAATTATAAGATTCTAATTTTTTTCCTTAGCTTGTTTCCAAATCTACAACTTTCACATGGTGTTGAAGTCTAAAATAAATGAATAATTTTATTTATAAATGTCTGAGAAACAGAATCAGAAAAATCATAGTGAATTAGCTTTATAATTGCTAATGAGCACTGGTTCTTTACATGGAAAGTCCTAAGACTTGGTCATTGATGTTATAAAATTTGAGTCTTCCTTCACAGATCAGGTTTAGGCATTGAATTTAAAAGCTTGTGCAAAACTGAATATTTGAAGGTCTAACGTATTCTTTAGGACTGAGGCCAGATTTAACAAATTTCTGCATCCAGTATCATTAAATCTTACAGGATTGTTTTATTTCATTAGTTGTAGAACTGGTAATTTTAATTGGAAGAAACCAACAATGAAAGCAAAATAAAAAGAGAGAGAAAAAGAAAAAAAATTGACACTCAGAAGTTGACAAACATCATAAAGCTATTTGTGGTATCTTAATTTGGCTTTCTTACATGTATATGTGAGATGATTTGGTCTTTAGCTAAATGATTGCATGCCATTGTCTCCACACACACATCCTCTGCCTCATTGAGCACTCACTGAAGGAGCAGCTTTTAAATATTTTGTTTTCCTCTCATCTTCAGTGTGTGGCCCTGGGGTTTATATGCTGCATTATTCAAACTCTTCTCTGAAAACTGATTTTCTATATAAGCATCTCTGCCCCTTGCTGCTCTAGTCCTGGAGTGCTTCCTGATTTTGAAAGAATTTATTTTCACAATGCCTGTATTTCTCATGTGTGTGGGAAATGGAAGTGTGCAGCCAGACTGAGGTCGGGGCTGCTGCGTGGTTTCAGCCACCTGTGGGTTTGTTTTCCAGGCGCGGTGCTTTCCGTGCCCCTTGCAGCTCAGCCTGCTCAGCAGTACTGCAGAACTGACCCCAGAAATGCCCACTCAGCCCAGCCACAAGATGAGAAATTCAAGTCTGTTTATGAAAAAGGCAGGAATAACATTCGGTTCTCTTGGGTTTTATTTAGCATGAAGCTTGGTTTGAGACTCAGTTGCCTGAAGTGGAACTTGTCCTATTGGCTTCCCCCTTTCTCTGTTTTGTTTGCTGCAGACCTTTGTGCAGCAGATTAAGCAAAGCTCCTGCATTCAGTTGTTAGACAGCCCTGATTCACTGCAGGTTCAGGTCCTGGGGCAAAGTAGTATATCATAACAGAACTACAGATAATATCCATTATATAGGCAGAGGCAACCTTAGATCTGGCATTTCCCTACATCTGAGAAATGAACTTTACAACCTAATGTTCTTCACTACTGATGTTTTCAAACACTAAATCAGCTGCTGATCATGAAACAGATACTGCCACCATCCCTTCACAGGCTGGGTCTCTGTTTTGGTTGCCAAATTCCCTTCCAGAGTTGTTAAATAGTTGTCCCCTTTGCATTTGAATCAGATGGCTTCCTTCCCCATGCTGCATGGGTGGTCACATGCAGGAGCCATAAGGGGATGGGGATGTAGTGTGGTGCTTTACTCAGAGGGAATGATGCATGAATGAGGACCAGAAGTTGAGAATACTCAGTATGGGCAGATTCTTTTTAAATTTCAGCTGTAAACTCTACAAAATGTTTGCTGAGCATGTGCAAAATTAAGATTCTTCAAAGGCTCGTAGTTGTTGGCCAAATTTGGGATGTTTTCTTGAAAGTTGGCAAAAGGCATATTACTGACACAAATACCATCTCCTGCCAAACTTCAAGTCCCTGTTCCAAGGCTTGGGGATGTTATTCCTTTCCAAAGAAAAAACCATCTGAAATTCTTTGTGACTTTTTAAGTAACAAAAACATTTTTTCCATAGCCTCAGTCTTTGATACAGCTGAATTGCTTTCACTGAGACTGTGGTGCTCCTTCTTCCCTTCAAAAAAAAAGAAAGAAAAGAAAGAATCTGAGTCTGAAAGAGCCTGGAAATTTAAACCACTTCAGTCTGAGAGGTTTAAACTTGTTGTTGCACATAGCAATTACAGTAGGTTCTTGTAATGAAAGAGTTGGGAAATTGTAATGTGGAGGTACTAAGCCTGCTTTATAGTAAAAGAAATTGGCTGTTCTCATCTGAGTTGTTTCATACTAGCATAAAATTGGCGTTCAGGAACTTTTATTTTTAGATGAAATAGCCCTATCTGGACTGGACAATCTGTCCTGCTTCGATTTTTGCTTGGTCGGGAGAACGTGTGCTATGTTGGCATTGCCACTGTGCAGACTCAGTCCTGCCATCTAAGGCTGGTTTGTTAGGAGATCGTCTTGCAATAGGAAACATCTTTTTGTGACAAGAATGTGAAGAATTTTGTTACTAATAGCATCTTGCCCTTTATGGGTAAAGTTATTTTGCTGCCTTCCAAGTTGAATCCAGCTCTCACCGACTTTTGTGCAGATCTGCTGCTTTTCTGCCTTACTTTTGCAAGTCTGAGTCTTTAGCTGGGGTGAATTAGTTCAGCTATCTTGAAATACCTAGAGATTTGTCACTGTACATCCAGTCAAGCATTTGCACTTCTTTTAGCTAGAATGTATGGATTTGCACTTGGAAGCTCAGGTTTTTTTAGTAAAGGTGAACCAGGAAGCCATTCCTAAGTTGCTTTAGTTCTCAACAAGTTACACAACCGGGGTGGAGGGGATGGGGGGATTATTAGTCCACCCAAAAGCTTTGTAACCAACGGTGTTGTTTTATGTGCATGTAAACCAGCAACTGTCACTGGGGAAAAATACAGGAAAAGGATTTTTTTACTACAGGAAATTTTTTATTATGTAATTCACCACCTGGCCTGCAAATCCTGATGTCATAGCACTGGTTGTAGGGTTCCGGAAGGAGCAAACCTACAATGCCACAGCCAGAAAGCAAGGGAGGTGGATGAAGCTGCTTCATTTTGGTGAGAATGCCATCTCAAGTGCTGCAGCTTCATCTAAAGCAGCAGGGCAGTCAGACCAGTTGGCAAAATAAAATCATTCTTACATGTGTGAACAGGCACATGACTCCGTTGGATACATCAGAAAAGACCATGGGGTATTGAACTGTTTTACTTTCATGGGGGGTGGGCACATGAAGAGTCCAGATCTCCACACTCATGTGTTCACTGTATTACAGAATAAATTGGTAAATCTGGCACATTGGCCAATTTCTGGGATGCTGTTATTTTTTTTCTCCAGTTGACTGTCACCCTCTGAAATTTAGTATTTGCGGTCTCCTCTTGTACATGAGCAGAGGTTGCTGAGAATTCAATGCTTTATTTCTATTGATCGAGGGGAAAACATGAATTCATTAGAAGTTGGCTTGATATTAGGTGTCAACATTGCTGGTTTTAAATTGCTTGTGTCTTGTAGATAGAGATGAATCAAAAACATAACCCTCAGATATTAACAAGTGTAAATGCCTTCTGATACTCCCTGGTCAATCTTTTATTATCTCAAGCTCTTTGAGCCCCATGTTGGGTTCCAAAAAGTAGGGAATCACAAACACATAGAAAGGTTTGGGTTGGAAGGGACCTTAAAGATCATCTTTTTCCATCCCCTGCTATGGGCGAGGTCACTTTTCACTAGACCAGCTTGCTCAAAGCCCCATCCAACCTGGCAAAGCAATTCATTACAAATATTTAACAAGGAACAGTTAAACATTTTTCTTTTCTGGAATATCTTTTAGGTTGTGGGATTCTTTTTATATTTTAATTTTTTTTAAAAGCTTAACAAAAACACTGTGCTTGGTATAAAATAATTCAGTTACATATTGGTAGTCTCCATTTTCAGATTAGTCTCTCTTTGTAAAAGAATGTTCTGGAAATACTAAAAGACAAAAGATATTTACCAGAATTTACAGAGCTTCATCACTTGTTTTTGTTTAATGCATGCTCTTTCTTACACAAATACTACAGATATTGTTTGCTTTAAGTCCTGTTTTGCTTTTTAAACAACAGGAGTCATAACAAAAGAAACTAAATGTTCCACTAAATGTGGCTATTATCCTGTATTTAAAGCTACTTAACTTGAAATTAGTAAGACAGCAGTGGCTTGTATGTTGTAATGACCATAATAAAGAAATGGTTTTGATAAAATCATGTCATGATTTTATCATATGAGACAGGATCATTCTAAAATGAGCAAATATCCTCCTCACGCCAGACAAACAAACAACAACCTTTAGAGAGAAACACAGTAACTGTTTGTACTTTATGAGAATGTTTGGTAGCCTTACCAGGAGTCACAATTTGAGTGGTTTTGCAGGAGATTGCATCATTTAAATTTAACACGTGAGTACTTCAAAACGAGCTGTAAAAACTGAACCTCTGGGTGCAGCCAACTTTAGGGGAGCAGTGAGAACAAACCTCTCTGCAGGCATGGCCTGAGGAGCAAGCACCTTTCTTCTTGACCATCCTGAGAGTTTAAACTAAGCAGGACTATTTTCAGAAGATTGTTTGGGAGATTTGAAGAGTAATTACATGTATCTGTAATACAAAATCTGTCACCTGTGGTGACTGTAGTCCTGGCAATTTAAGAAATCGTTCATTTTGTGCTGGCTGCTGTAGCTTCTCTGAGAACATCTGATGAATTGAGATTCCTAAGGAAATATGCAGTCAGTTGTAATAAGTGAATATAAAAACAAATGTGTTTTTTGAAAGATGCCAAAATACAGGCTAAGTCATGCTTGTAAAACAGTGATAACCTATTTTCTTCTCAGAATTTCCAAGAATAAGAGACACTTTCTTGTTTTTCTTTCTTGGCTGGACCTTGAAATTCAAAGCCTCAGCCACTGAAGGGTTTCCTTAAAAGTGTCTTTAAAGGTCCATTAATCTGTCAGTAGTTTTGATATAATTTCTTACATGAAGATTTGTTTGGGAACCTGACTTTTTGCCAGTTTCAGTTCTTTTTAGCCTCCTGTCCTCTTTTCTCTCTCTTGTTTTCCTGAAAAGGCAACATACTGAGTTGGTTGAGTTAAAACTTCCATTTGGTGGTTTCTTGAATTAGGCCTTGCTTCCCCTGCCCTCCCACTCCACCCAGTGTTTTCTTCATGACTCACACTAATTTGTAGGTAGTAAAAGTAGTGGGATCTACAGATTGTCCCTTTGCCACTACTGACTTTCTTCCAGGAATTACTTAAAACTGTAATGGAGCATATCTGTGAGGCCTTCTGCAAATTGTGCCTGAGTCTCCACCTCTTAGTAACTCATGTAAAGTCTGGCTTGTTTGGGGCACATTGCTCTGAGGTTTGTTTTTTTTTTTACTGTAGCAACAGTTCTTCCTTCATTCCACTGTAATTTTAAATGCTGAACCAAGGAACTCACAGTGAAAATAAAAAGGCAGAATAGCAGGGAGAACACTGCAAAGGGATGGGGTACCAGCAAGTCTCCCATGCTCCCTTTGAAGACTTCAGGAAACAGAGCCCTGTCCACTGAAATTGTGGTTGAGAGGGTGGAGTTTGAGAATTCATTGCAGAGCAGTGGCAAAGGTATTTTAAAGGAAAGGAAAATAAAATCATGAATATCCAAATTCCTTCAGCAGCTGCTTTGGGAAGAGGTACAAGAAACGAAGAAATTGTGTAATAACCAGTCTATCTAGGAATCACCTAAAGAGTAAATGCTCTGAGTCTGCCATTTAGATCATTGCTGGTTTCCTACAGAGAGGAGCATGGGTTTGTATGTGCTATAAATCTGTGTCTAGTGAAATTTACTTTTGTGAGCTGTGGCAGGGAGGTCATGGGAAGACAGCCTGGAGAGACCCATTCTGCAGCTCTGTAGTGTCATGTACCAGGTATGTGAGGAAGCAGCTTAGCTTAAAAATTGAGGTTTTCAGTAAAATATTTGCAAAACATCCATCAGAGACTAGCAAAACTATTCACAAGATTCTGATCCTTCAGCTATGGGAGCCTTGTGAAATGTTGGTTCTCCCATCACTTAATTACAACCCTGTAGCAAAACCAACATGTCTGGTCTTCTTGTATGTGTGTCTGTAGTTTTTACCCTATTATTTTGTAACCTTAAATGGGACTTAAGTTTTCATGTATTGTCTGGTTTAATTCAGTCTTAATTCCTTTTAGTTTTTTTGGAGGGTTCCAGTTATTGATGCATTGAAGAATATCATGGACAGAGGTTACCAAAAAAGGGTGTGACTTGGGAGTGGAGTAAATTTAGCACATCCACATTTTATTAAATTTATGACTCATAAAATGCTCAATATTTTACAGAATAGCCAACTGACCCTCATTTTGCTTGTGCTGATGGATGTCCTGAAGTTTTGCCAAATAGTTTTGGAATTATATCCTCCAGAAAATGTTATTGCCTATTAAAAGCTTGAATGTGACCTTTTCTCCTTTCTCTTCTCTCTGACCTCCTTCTCTGGACAGATCCCATATTGAAATTCTTTTTTTCCTCTGTCCATTTGGCAAAAGGATTCCACCTCCTGCACACCCTCTATTGTGTTTTAGTAGATGTAAAAATGGACATTTTTGCATGCAGCACCATCTTCAGAGTGACATCTGTCTTTGTATATTATCTTTGTTTCTGCATCTGGACAATCTGAAACTTTCAGACAGGATATTTGTAATGAGCTTCAGCTCTTCAATGAAAAACTGCTTAATTGTTAAGAGGGTGGGGTTTTTTTGTTTAATCTTGTTATGAAATGTTCCTTTTTGTTTTCTGTGTGGTTTTTTCCATACAGCTGTTGATATTGTAAACTGCACATTTGCAGGGACACATGTGTCTGCAGTATATGATGCTGTCGGCTTCTCTGTAGTTTTTCCTGTTTATGGACTGGAGAACATTTCAGATGGAGAAGAGCAGCTGGAGTGAGAGCAATGTCAGCATACCCTACTGGGATTTTGATCACACTAAATTCTGTTAATAAAATTCAGAGTCTATATATCAACATAGAATAACTTGGAAATGTTATATAAACATTTTCCAGTGAGGACTAAGGGTCTGTGAGATGCAACTTAAAAGGTATTATCTTTCTTTAAATCTTTTCAATTCAGAGCTGTAAAAAAGCCAAGATTTTCCTAGCTCCACTGGCAGATTTTAAAAAACAAAGATTTAGGAGTCTTTTTTGGTAAATGTTAGAGGTAATACTTTTAATCATGAGCTAAGTCAAATCTATGAAAATAACCTTTAGTGCTGGTTTTAAAAATTACAGCAGTAAAGATAGGTGGGCTTACAGCAAACTCTGTAGGTCGGGGTATGCAGGTGTGCTTTCCAAGATGACTGTGGGTGCACTCACCTGACCTGTGTCCTGTTAGAGCAGCTGCCTGTGCAGACAGAGTGACACGGCGTGTGTGTTCCTCGTCTTTAAACCGCGTGTGTGAGAAAATCAAATCGCGTCCATGAGGAGAGAGTAATGCCTTATATAATGCTCTGCTTCTCTCACTCACTCCCTGCCTCAGCAAGCTCATTTGGCCACTTCATGGCTTCCTCTGCCTGCACGGAATGTGGTTTGTGGATTGCAGGAAATAGGGAGAAATGAAGGAGCTGGCACAGGGAAAATTAATAAGCGTACGCAGGGAGGTCGTGAATTTTCAAGGCGCTGGTGGCCGTGCATAGGAATAAACAGGTGCAAGAGGTGAAAGGGGATTCTTTAAATTTTAGATCCTAATCTAGCAATTTCATTTGTGGTCAAGGGACTGCACAAATACACGGGGCAAGTTATGCAGAACTGTTAGTGCATTAGGTTTCTGCAAATAAAAATAAAGCAATTTATATGAAACCCAAATAGCATTCCTTATGTAATTCATCTTCTGCAGGCATCTTCTTTCTTTCAAACATGTTGAAACACAATATATTTTTATTAGTTACCCTGTCAACTAAAAAAAACAGGCCTGATTTCTGTTTTATTGCGTTTTTCCTCCAAGTGTATTTTGCACATTTTATTAAATGCTGTCAGTAGTCACTTTCTGTCCAATTTGAATCACTTTTTACTCTGAAACCACAGGAAAAAAACCCTTCAACTTGTTTTTTAAGACATGTAGATAAACAGATACAGCTGCATACATATATATATTTATATTTATATNCCGCCGCAGCCTCGAACCCCTAAATTGAAACTTAAACGCTGCGATGGGGGAGTGAACATTAGAGGGGAAACTTGGGAGGTGGGTGTTGTATTTATATTTATATACATATATATAGTTTTCCAGATGAGCACTTGATATTTTTAATAGTAAATTTTAAAAACGCTTGTTGCATTCCCTTTTAGGCTAATTTAGTGGGGCTTGCTATATGAAAATACATTTACAGAACACTAAAGTAGGATATGATTGTCATTGCATTTCTCTCAAAACCAAAATTGGCCATCTTTTTGTGTAGTACCTGGGCTGGGGTCTTTTTCACACACAGGATATCCAGTGCTATAATGTGGTTAAGGGATGCATATTTTAACCTCACCAAATGCAATGCAATCATCTTCAATTCAGAATGGTTGCTTTATTTTAACAATAGCCCCTTTCCTTTCTATTTTGGAGTGTAATATAAAAATATCTTTTCTGAAACCTTGATTGATCTCTTCTCTGAATGTATGAGGTTAACATTTAATTGCAATTCTGTGCATGAAACAATAAGAGAACACAGCATTTAGTTTTGTGATCTTGTTTCCACTTGAGAAATAGAAAAGTACAAGCTCAAGTTCTATTTGAATGAGGCATCCTTCAGCTGTCAAGTGCTTCAGTTAAGCAACAGAAGGAAGTGGATCTACTACACTTAGAACCTGATTTTCAGAAACAGGCAGTGAAACATCACAGAAACCATTTAAAATCCTGAACCAAGCTTTTCAGCAACCAGTCAGGGTAATTTTAAGGATAAATTATGTGTTCTGTCCTAGTAAGAGCCTCCCTGGAACCCACAGGATTGTTTTGAAATTCTTCCATAAAGCTGAAAGTTGTTGTAATGAACTGCATTTTTATAATGTTCTGCAGGTTCCAACCAGGACCCAAAAGGTTTGATTCATATCTGCCAAGCACAGGGAATACATGATAAACAGACAAAAAGATACGGATCCTCCCTGGAAGAAAATTGTTTCCATGCAGAAATTTGGTCATTTTGCATGTGGTGGGAACATTCCCAAAAAGTAGCATGAAGCATCTTTGAACTTGAGCACTTTGGAGATCACTTTTTGGTGGGTGGGAGAGCAGGGACTGAGGTAATTCGTGTACAGGGGTGCCAGTAATGTGCCTGCCATGCAGTTCTTGGCAGATTACCTATCCAGGGGTGAGTCACATCATTTGCAATAAAGAATCTGAGGTGTAACTGAGGATGGAAATTCTAGATGCGTTTCATAAAGGCAGAAAATATAATTAGACGGGTTTAAGCGTCCATGCTTCTTGTACGCATTGTGTGTGGAAAAAATACTCTTGTCTCCTAAAGCATTGTAAATTCCAGGTATTAGGCACACAGACTGCAACCTGGTTTTGAGAAAATGCATTAACCATCATTTTGTAACTGCTTTTTCATAGCTCTAACAAAAGTCATGGTGGAGAATACCTGTGTCTAGTTCAGGCTTGTCTTTTCCATGCCCCTTTGATGGCAAATCTCTTTTTCTTTGTCTGAAGCAGGTTTTTTGCAGATGTTTACTCAGAGTTTTATTACTGAATAGGTGCGTTCAGGCCTCACATAGTTTCTTATAAACAATCCTAGGTGGGTTTTGGTTGCTGTCTCTGCAGTTAATTCTTTGGTCAAGCACTTTGTCATTTGGAAAGCAGTATAAAGTCAAGGAAGCAAGACTGAAGGGCTAGGCAAAGCAGGGGTTGTTTTCTTTGGGTTTTCTTTTTTGTTTGTTTTGTTTTGTTTAAACATGCTTACTCATTTTTAACAGGGCTTTCTGTAGCAGAAGTAATTATGTTGCATCAAGCGTTAGCACTGCTTGATCTGTCAGTTTACAAGTGTATGCATTAAGCCTTCAGTAGGAATTCTTATGTTGAAACTGAAAAGCACTGAAAGGCAGAAATGCACTGTTTGCTAAGACAATATCAGCTCAGTATGACATAGAGGGAGCTTTAAGCATCTTGCAGTGTAATAAGGAATGTATGTGTCTTGTCACTTCCCCATCAGTTAAGATCAAGAGCTGAATGACTGATGGGAGGCAGGAAACATCTTGTAAAAATTGCTGTATTGGAACACAGACCCTCAGTTTGGAAAAGAAAAGAAACAACCCTCAAACCTAAAATTATAAATTGAAGTCAGTTCTTTTTTTTTTTTCTTTTTTTTTTT
>VXAC01007671.1:705223-755973 GCA_013399225.1 Rhipidura dahli
CAACCTAGTGAACTATTCCACTTGTTTTTCTGTTTGGTCTTTTGTTTTGCTCTTTAGATGGAATCTGCAAAATTCCCATATCCAGGAGTTCAGGGCTGTGCATCTGGAGGCAGTGGCATAGCCCAATCTTCATTCTGCTCTCCTCTTGAGGCATTGCTGTTTTGAGTATCTCCTATTGACAACAGGAACCTTTTTATTAGTGTGAAAGTGTCAGAGCTGAGCACTGACTGATGGCACAGGGTGATATTTAATATCAATTTCTTCCTCCCTGAAAGTTTTTAACTTCAGGAATAGGTGGCAACTTTTGCTGTTCTAGATAAATGAATGCGTAAGGATACAGGGGGAGGGATTAAAAAGTACTAAACCCCACACAAAGTTTTATGACAACTCAAGTCCATCATTGCTGTTTTCTTCTCACCTGGTTTGGGGATCTTTGCGATAACGCTCACGAGGCAGGTACCTGTTCTGTAACCCAGTCTTTTTTGTGTTTTGTCAGTGCTGATGAGCTTTGGTTCCAAACAGCAGTGATGTGCATAGCTGGTGGGCAGAGCGTGTTTTTCTGCAGGGGTGGAGTCAGTGCCTGCACCTCCGGAGGGAGGAGGAAGGGTGTGCCCCTCACTTCTGCTGGAGTTTGGAGCTCAGAGGTCCTCTTGGGCCCTTCACCATTTCAGAAAAGGAACAGCTGTGGTTCTATGCCTTTGTTTTTTCCATCTCTTGCTAGCCAGGAATTTGTGAACATCCTTCTCGGATGTGGATCTTGCTGAGGTTATTCATGTCTTTGTCACCTCCCAGGCTGAAATACTGCAATCCATACTTGGAGCAAATGTTCCTAAGTCTCCCGAGCATTTAGCTGGTGTGTACAAAGCAGTGGCATACTTCCCAAGAGAGTTTAATCAGCATGGGCTCGATTTTTTCAGATAGCTTTGAGCCCTTTAGCTCTGTGATGAATTTGCTGAAAGCTTCAGGTGTGTTGTATCTCTGAAAATCAGGTCTTGCGAACACACTGAGCTCATGTCTGTTACTCTCCTCTGGCTACTTAACTTGTTCCAGATGCTGTTCTAGGCAATAGCAACTAATAGAGGAAAATGCTACTCTAGGCAGTGGGAGAATAATGAAGAAAAAATGTTCCAACCCTTGGCCCAGGATTCACATGAATTGCAGGAGGACGCTGTGTTCTGTGTAATCTTGTTTTTGCATCTTACGAACACAACAGATGTCAGCTGCAGGTTGGGTCTTCTGCCGTGAGAAGACAAGCCTGGACGCACATCTTGGATGGGTGGGGGAAACAGCACTTACCCTCTTTGCTGGATGAAGGAAGGGGTTTCTAATAAGAAAACGTACTGTGCCTGTAGCATCCAGCCTAATGAACTTCCCTGACTCCACAGGCTAGCAGTGGGAATACCTGTGTCCCACTTCCATCCATAGTCAGGGGTTCATATTCCACAGCAGCCCCAGTACAGCTCTTTGGCAGGCCTGGCTTCTGCTGATTGCCTGTGCTGAAAGGACTCAGTGCAGAATCTTGAGAAGCAAAGGGAGCATCCAGTGTGGGACAGGAGACAGGAAGATAATTCCTTTCAGAGATGGGATATTACTGGATTGGTTTGGCTGTATCACCTGCATCCCAAAAATAAAGGTGGCTTAGGTTTCCTTTTGGAGGGAGAAGTGTTTGCTGTCAGACTGAACAGCCTACACTTCTGGTTTGGTAGCATGCTGAATATTCATGTTCTTATCTTCTTACTCATTTTCTTATGCACCCTGTCCAGGACAGTTGTCTCCACAACTACAGGAGCACAAGTAGTGGATCAGAAGATCCATATTCAAGGTATTCCCAGGAGCCAGAGAGCATCCTAACCTCAGATGTGTTTATTCGCCTGTGAGAACCCGGGTCATTGTGCTGATGATGCACGAGCATCCCCCTAGTACGTGTCTGCCAGCTGTACCTCCTGCTCCCAGCAGTCCCGCCTTTCCCTGCATAGGAGTTCCTGTTGCAGGCCATGGAGCATGGTCCATGAAGTCTTTCCAAACAATCTCTCTGTGCCTCATACAGAGATCACAGGATCATAGAATGGTTTGGGTTGGAAGGGACCTTAAAGATAATCCAGTTCCAACCCCCTGCCATGGGCAGGGACACCTCCCACTAACCAGGTTGCTCAGAGCCCCATCCAACCTGGCCTTAAACACTTCCAGGGATGGAGCAGCCACAGCTTCTCTGGGCAGCCTGATCCATTGCCTCACCACTCTTACAGTAAAGAACTTCTTCCTAGTACCTAACTTAAACCTACCCTCTTTCAGTTTAAAACATTCTTCCTTGTGTCACTACATGACTCTCACCAGCTTTCTTGGAGATCTCAAGGTCTCAAACAGGAAGAAATTTCTGGAAATCTCCACCTTCACCGGCAGGAAGATTATTTGGCCATGCTGTGTAGGGGTTAGTATGGTATGACTGTACTGGTATAACTTGGTATGACTGTTAACATTACCAGTGGGGCCATTTTTTAAACCTAGTTATATGTAATCCACGTGCAACAGTCCTTGCTCCCATGGGGAAGAGAAAAAAAGGAAGAAAAAAAGAAGGGGAAGAAAAAAAGAAGAAAAAAAAAAGAAGGAATGTAAATATACATATTGTATCCAGAGATGCATCTTGCCTGGAAAGCTGATGTCTATAAAAGGCTTATAGGCTGTCTGCTAAAAGTAGTAATTTTGCAGAGAAACAAGGGGGTTTCCTGTGAGGTTTGTAGATTTTAAAAAGAGCAAAGAGCTGTTGATGGGCTACTTTTATTCTTGCTATGAACCTAAAACTGTGTATGTTATAATGGACAAAATAGAGAATATCTAAGATAAATCCTCTCATAGCTGTTCTTTAGCTCTAGATTACAGAGAAGAGCTGAGTTGGAGGGCTAGTCAATTTATTTTCTGGGTTTCTCTAGCCCTGCTCCAGTCTCTACTGCTGATCCATTATAACAGCAGTAGCAGATTGCATGTCAGGACATCTTTGGAAGTGAGAAATTAGAACTGTTGAAGACTACTTCACAGATGTGTCAACCCAGGAATTAAGTGAGAATTAGACCTAAATAATATGTGTAGTCTTAAGAATTGAGCCTGGCTTTTGGGTTTTATTTATTTTTTTATATTGTGTCAAGGGGTTAAAAGTGAAGCAGTACTAACTATTCACAGGATTTCACCGAAATTGTGAGGGTATGTCCCCAGCAAGATGACTGTCTTGTTCTCTAGGTAGAAATACAGTATTTAAGGCAAAACCAGTATCAATTCATTCCTCTAATAAAAAATAATGAAAAATATTTATCCATGTCTATTCACTATGGATAGTGAAGACAGAAAATGAAATGCAGCGCTCTCAGTGGCATTTAGGAACATGGAATTTATGATGTGCTGCAGTTCCCTGTTTATTGTGTTTATTGTGTTTCACAATATATGGTGGTCTCACATTTCCATCAGTGTGCCTTAATGCCTGACATGCCTCTGGTGCCAAAACATTTCATTGTGGGTTATCCACAGGCTACGCTGGATTTACAATTTCCTATTTCACCTTCGTAAGCAGAATGTTTTCTGTGCCTGGATAGATAAACAAGCACATCTTGCAGTAAAAATTTTATATGGGAATTCCTGGAGCGACCAGCACAAAAGCTGGGGCATGCTATACAATTAATGATAAGATTTGGGCTTTGCATTTGTGTTGAATTGTGAAAGGAAGACTGAAATCCCTTTTCTTAACATAAAATATTTAAAATCAAGCATTTATTATGCCTAGATTTGATAAGGCTACTTACCAGCCTAGACATGTTTGCACACAGCAGTATCTTCTCATTTAAATTCAATCACAGTCACAAAACAAGCCTGGCTTAGACTAGCTGAAGATATAAACTTCATTTTCATCTCATTAGGCCACCTGGAAGCAACAATCAGTGAGTAGTCCTGACGTCAATGGTCTCTCTACTTCATTAAAATGTTAATTTCATGGTTTTAATTCCCTTTGTAAAACGTGCTGCTGCAGGACACTATATGCAGATTTATTCTGAAGCAGGCAAATCTGCATGCCATATTCCTTTTTAGTGTCTTAGGTTCCTTTGGATTTTTATTTTTAGCCATCCCTATTTTTATAAACTGCTGTGAAAAGAGGATCACCATAACAACCAGAAAGTAAATATTTTCTTAAAACAGCCCTTTGAGAATGTATACTTAAGAGTCAGGAATTCAGGGCATCATGCATTTACTGGTATTTTGTTCTGCTGTTCCCTTTTCCAGTGTTTAAAAATGAGGCAGGTATTGTTACTGGCTAACATTTTCAGACAGTGGATCATGAAGGGAAAGCAATGTGTGGTAAATCAGAAGCAGCTACGTAGATCAGCTATAGCATCAACATTTTTAATTGTGGTCCTGCTTATGTCAGGACAAAATGATGGTCTTGTCGATTTTGGAATCCTTCCTTGATAATATATACTTCCTCAGCATGTAGTCATCTTCATCTTGCTTTAGGGGATACATTTCTGGTTGTGTACTTCAAAACTATATCATAGTTCAAGTTCAACTGTTGGCAGTAGAAGTATGTGTTCAGTGCAGGAAAACAAGGGAAGGTAATTGTTCAGCTGGTCTTTTCCCCTTTATTGCATGCAGTTCTTTGTTAAGAGTACAAGCACTCTTGGGTATTTTTCCAAGTGCTGTGTAAATGATTATTATGTGTTATATTATTATTAGTGTGCCTATGGCATCTATGGATGGATGAGCTCCTGTTGCAGATGGTAAATCCAAAGCTCAGGGTCTGGGCTTGTCAGGATCCATTGTTGGTGGAGCTGCCTGACTTTAGGAGCACTGTGCTCAGCCAGAGGGCTCGGATGGCACACTTGGGTCTGGCACACTGGTGACAACACTCAGCAACACAGTCCTCCTGCTCTCCCCTGGCAGAGCCTGTCACTTTAGGCACTGTACAATCCCACTGAGGCCCTGGTGGCACGTGGTGCCAAGGCCCTTCTTTGAAGGACTTTGGACAGTGCATGGGGTCTGCCTGATGTTAACCTGGCTGGAGAGGACCAAGATCACCAAAGCACAATACAGCAAATAAAGGAGGGTTTGCTAAGCACTGGACACATCCAAAGTTTTCCCTCTGGGAGTCTCAGTGGGATTTCCCTGGTCTGGTCCCAGGAGAGTGCTCCTGGTAAGTAACTCGGAACAGGTAGGTAATTTGGCCTCCTGCCTGCCCTGAGACTGCCAGGAGAGCAGTGGAGATGTAGCTTTGTCAGTCTACTACCCTGTACATCTCTGCCACTCCTCTGTTCTCACACGGAGCAATATAGAAATGTGCCCTGTAATTGTAACTGAAAAGTATCCAAAATAGCTTAAAAGGTGTGAGTAAAGTCAGCATTCCAGACTTCCATAAGTTTCCTATTTCAGATTAAGTAAGATAATTTACCAATGAGTCTAAAAACATGTTGCTACCTAATTTTTCACTCTTAGTGTCGAGGGAGAAGTTTTTTGAAAGTCAGTGAAGACAGATGGACAGTAGCCTATTCATTTCCATCTTGGATCTCTTGCCTACAATGTTATTTCATCACAGGCAGTGCCCTAACTCAATGGACTAGTCAATTTAAAATGCCAAAGTGTGCCAGGGTTTTACTCTATGGATAGAATTATTCATTCATGTCTGCAGTTGGTGAGTGGAGTGATACTATGACGACTTCTCAGATCACACACTGATCTAGAAAAATATTCCATTTGTAACCTGAGACGTTAGCTGTTATTGCAGCAGCATACTCACTCTTCTAACACTGTGTTTTGATTTGACTTTCAAAATGTCTTATAAGCTAATCAAAGAATTTATCACTTTAGTGTGCAGGCCACTTAAACATGAGTTACTACAGGTGTTTAGACAGTTGTCATCAGATGGTCAAATGAATATTGTTGTAGCCCAGACATTTGAAAGGCTGTTTCTATGATAGAGTGACACAGTTAAAGTTGCTGTCATCACTTAATGAACTTGTGACTGTGGGTTGACATGGCTTTGGGAGAATAAAAATGAGAGGTCTTACTGTTTGGTTTGCATTTCTTTTGTCTCAGTCACTAAGTGTGTGTAGTTCCAGAGATATTCACGCTATAATTGCTTATTGTTTGGTGTGTTTATTTGTTTTAGTGCTCTTGGAAGCAGGGCAGATGGAAGAGTTGGTGGGAGGTAGTTTGTGTCACCATTGCTTAGACAGCAGATATACTGAGTGGTGGACTGTAGGATTCAGCATTCCATGCATTCCATGTTTCAAAAAGTATATCAAAGCTACTGAAGCTCTCCTTGGCTTGTGTTTGCCCACTGAGAGAACGGTTTCAACTAGAATTACCTCATGGAGCTAAACTATCTTTGCCCAACCAAGCTACACTGGATTTGTCATCACCCACCCCATTGTTTATTTTTGGAAGATTAATTGGCAGTTCATCATGCAGCAGCTCTTGAAAAGCCTGACTGTTCCTCAGAAAAGAGATTATGCTCTTCAGATAAACTTCCACTCTCTCACCACCCCTGTTGACTTGCCGTGTGACCCAATGGCAACGTCTTTGTTGCCATTTGTAAGGACAGCCTTTTTTTTCCCTTCCCACTGGGATGGAACATGGAGGACATCCTTTTGCAGGATGTGAAGACATCGTGCATGCCAAAGCCCTCCTGCAGGCAGTTGAGAGTTTTCCATCAGCCCTGGGCTGGGTCTCTTCCTTGGCTCGCATTCCTCCAGAGCAGAGGTGCTGGTGTGTTTAGTGGTGTTCAGGAGGGCTCTTGTCCTTTCCCTCCTGCCTGAAGCCCTCCACAGCTGTTTGTGTCCATAGGCCAAATATGAGTGGGAATAGCAGTCTTTCCCTAAAGGCTGTGTAGCTTGTCCGTGGGCACTGAGGCAGAATTTAGCAAGGCTAAATGTTGTTTGCAGTGCATAGGGTTATGTTCAGGAGCACTTGAGGGAAAATAGCAACGTTCTGCTGAGGAACATGGAGTTTTCTGGGATGTCCTCCCAATATGTTTCTCATCTGTTTGCTGTTCCTGTATACCTTGGGATCTCCCAGTGGAGGAAGCTGTGGAGTGAGGATTTTTGTGATGCCTTTTGTGCTGTCAGTGGTAAGCCTTAGGGGATCAACATGCAGATTGATTGATTGATTGTTCAGGTAGTTTTGAGGGAAAGTGTTTCTGAACTCAAATGTGTTAGGGATAGCAAAGTATATTTGTGGAAAACGGAGCTCAGAAGGATTTTCTGTTGTGACACATAGTTTCTCCCCTTAGTTAAGCATTGTCCTCTCCATGCACTGTGTGAAATTTAGGGGGCTGCATTTTTCCTTGAGTTAAAATATTTAAGGAAAACAATTGTGTACTGACAACAATGGGCTTTTTAAATTGCAGGCCATTTGTTTCTGTAATTCCTATGAAATAAATTCAACTGCCTAAGTTGATTCTATTCATTGTGGTTTAGTTATGTATATACTCATATTTGTGTTAAAAAACAATGTTAAAAACATCAGTGATGAGTGCTTTCAGAGCTTTCTAGCATGCAGTGCCAGTGGAGTTAAACATTCCACTGGAGTTCAGAAATGGAAGCTTATAGCAGATATTTTCAGGAAACCGATTTTAGACTTCTGTTCAAATATGCCTGTATGAGAAGGATTTACAACATTTCTCATCCGTGACTTCAGCTGCCAGCACGGGTTTGCCTTCTGATCAGTATAAAAACTAGCAGACCACTGCTGTACCCATCTTTAATATGAAGGTACAAAGCACAGAGGATGACCCTAAGCCTTGAGCAACACATTGGCTCAGCGTTGGGCTATTGCATACTGGGGTAAATGGTCTCTCTCACCCTTGTCCTTGCGATATTGACACCAGATCTGAAGATGAACCACTGGCCTGTGTCTGACTCTTTTGCTGTCCTTGAAAAAGGAATTCGGTTTTTACTTCTCTACTGGCAGACTGACAGCATCACACATGTGGAAGTACAAGATGGGTGCCCAAAGTTCAGCTTCTGTCTGGGCACAGGAATGACTACCCAGGCACTCACAGCATTCCTTGTTCGTTTTTATTCAAGGGATTGACTTTTGTGTAATTTTTCGAAGCATCTCTGTGAATAGCAGTAGTTGGGAAAAAACATAAGTGAATCATTTTATCACTGGAGACAGATCCTTGTGTTGCTGTGCATTTAAAATTGCTGCAATCCCTCATGCATCTGTAAGGCCATGGTACTGTGTTTGCACAGATCCTGTGGTATGGAGCATCCCTTTCTCTTTTTTATGGCATTGTCACGGAGTTATTCCTTTGTTCATTGGTACAGCTGTTCTCACATCACCAGTTAAACATATCGGAGCTGGAGCTCAGGGAATTGTTCAGTGCTTCCAGCAGCCACTGTCAGAGGAAGTTCATCTGTTCCTGGGCCTTCCCAGGTCTATTTTCTGCAGGGCCCTGCAGGATAGAGGAGCACCTCCTTCAGTTTTCCTACCATTTTAGCAGTGAAGGGAAGAAACACTGTTTGCTCTGACACTCTAGAAATGTGATGCAGCACATGTCCTTACCTTGCCTTGAGTGAAGGGAGGGGTAGCAACTAGCCCAGTATCCTGTGGGGACCACCATGCCAGTGCCACCAGGATGCCATCAGGAGGATGTTTGCTTTTGCAATAAGAATGGATTGGGCAGCTTTTTATTTTTTATTTAGGGGAAAAAAAATAGGAGACATTCAGTTATGTGCCATGGGTACCTGTAGGGCCAGCTCTTCTTAAAGAAGTGCATCCTGATCAGGAACAGTCAGTCCTGCAAGTGGGAAGGACTGGAGGGGTCTGCACTGGT
The DNA here is from genome assembly GCA_013399225.1 of Rhipidura dahli. Taxonomy (NCBI): domain Eukaryota; kingdom Metazoa; phylum Chordata; class Aves; order Passeriformes; family Rhipiduridae; genus Rhipidura; species Rhipidura dahli. The sequence goes on from VXAC01007671.1 coordinate 714,036, forward strand.
TCTCCTCTCTCCTTCCATAGCAGCTGAGAGGGTGCATGTGTGTGTGTGAGGTTGCTATGCATGAGGAGGATCCAAAGGCCGTCAGACCCTTCAACTTTATGGCTCATTTCCATCAGAGGAGCTCCACTGAATAGCTGCAGTAGGGTTTGGGTCCCATCCTGTGTCATTAGGGAGGAAAGGAACTATATAATCATTATCCTTTTTAGAAAGTTTAATCACAGCCTGCGGAGGGATGGCAGTGTTTTATCTGACAAATATGTCACTGTCTTTCATCAGTTGATTATAATCATCTTGGAAGTTCCAGTGTGTCTGTTTTTCCCTCTTCTTTTTTACTATTGTGTTTTGTTTAACTTTCCCTAATGAGCCCAGTGAAAAGCAATTGTTCTAAGTAAATCATGTGGGCTACAAAGCAGTATATCACAATTAGGTTTCCATTATACTTTAATTAGGCATTCCATTATTAAATTGATGTCGTTGGCTTCTTCCAGGTCTCAGACTAATCCTGAAACAAATTCCTCTTTGTGGATAAATATTAGTCAGTCGTAATTAAAGAGTATTCATTGGCGTTGCAGCTTTTCATTAAATCCCTTTCTGATTAAGATGGCTCCCCCAAGTACTGGGCTGATTAAATTTAATAAGATTTGTTCACTTGTGTGTATCGTGGTCTGGTGGAAACTGTTTTAGCACCAGGGGATTGGGAACTATAAGTTCATATCTTGGTGCAGGCAGCCATGGGTCTAAATGCCTGTTTTGCTGAGTGCTGTACACTCGTGTTTCAGGGGGCTCTGTGGTTAGTGTGGTCAGTCAGCAGTGGAAAAAAAACATGGGAATTGAATTAGCAGTGTTAGAGTTGCATTTCAAAGGGCTAAGTTACATCTAGAGGGTTACAATAAAGAAGGGAAGATTAAAGTGTATTAGAGGCTCTGTTTCCTTGACTCTTTCATGTCTAGGGCTTTGCTGCTGAGTTCAAACTTGAGTGCTTTTCTACCCCAAACCATTTTCTCTCCCAGAGATGTATAGATGAGCTCATTTCTATGTAAATATGCCTCCGCTGAAAACTCAGATAATAAAACAGATGCTTCTGATGGAACTTCTTCTAACAGCAGAGAATGAAATGTTTTCAGAGCAAAATCCTTGTCCTGGGTTTAAAAATCAAGGTGAAACTAAAGCATGCTATGGCTTTAGTGTATCTACCCATTGGAGAGAGCTTATAAGCATCACTATTTTCTGTGTGCCGAAATTATGCCTTCTTGTGGGGCTGCTGGTGCTGTTCTGCATTCCTCCTGCTTTGTACACAGAAATGAAAACAAACCACTGTGACCAAGAATGGCAATAGCACAAATCGGTGAGGCGTGCAAGAGATCGGCTCAGGACATCTGCAGAAGCACTCCATCCAAATATTTGAGGTGGCAGCTAGCAGGTGGTTTTTTCAATATCCAGTTCATACTCTATTTTTGGTGCAGGGTACGTTTTCATCTAATGTTTTGGTTTGGGATGGGCCGTATTTGTAATATCAAATATCTCAAAATGTGTTTTCATTGTCGTGTATCCCAAATGTAATGGTGCTGGGTATATCATCTAGCCAATCCATCATATTGCATGGAATCAGAGTTGCCCCCTGATTCCAGATTGCTCTTCCTGGGGCTGCTGAAGGCCCGTGAGTGATGCCTGGGACAGTGTGAAGGGGCAGGGTTGGAGGCGGTGTCAGGTCAGTGCACAGCTGAAGAGTTCTCTCTAGCGGTTGGTTGTGGGTAGTGAGGACACACATTGAAGTGCACTGAACTGAGGGAAGGGTACTCATCTGTAGCTACTGAAAAAAGGGAGAAGCATAGAGTAAAATGAGGAAAGGAAGCTGACCTTTTATGTGAATTATGAAAAAGAATAGTTGTGATGCACTAGAAGCCAAGAATAAAATGTCTTTTCTCTAATAGTCATCATTTATTTACTAATTGCTGCTGCAATACATCAGTGGATGGTGTTATGCTATTCATAGCACCATCCTTCCACTGGCCTGAAGTGAGGGCTGATGGACAGCAAGAATCCATGGCATTTACGAGGAGATGTGGTGCACTTTGAGCTGTTGATTACTAAGCAACAACTGTTTCCTTCTGAGGATCTGTGGTGAATTAGTTTCCTCTACTCACAGTGACTCACACTAGTTTTGTAGTGACTTTACCAAAGACGAGGCTCAAAATAAAGTTGCATGCTCAGTCTGCAGGTTTGGCAAATATTTATTTGAGGCAATGTGAAAGTGCTTAAAAATTAAGAGAAAATTATGAGAAAATTCCTACCTTATATCCTGACAAGTCCTAGAAGTATAGAAGAGAGATAGAAGCATTTGATAAGAGTATGAGCAAGGGCTTTGGAAGAATTGAGGGAAATAAGTAACATCTATTAAGAAGACCAGGGAAATGGGGAAGTGTAACCTCTTTAGTGCTTGTGTTTTAACTGGGATTCCAAAAGCCTATATAGGCTGCTGTGCTACAACATGGCAGTTCATACCTACTGCTTGCATCTTTTAAAATGTACCACTTTTCTTCTCCAAAAATTCCAGGGTTTAAGCCAGCTCCATTGTTTACCTAGCAGTACCATCCTGCAATGTTGAGCATCATTGGTATGACAGTTGTGTATGTAAACTGCTCCGGAGTGTTTTGCTTTACTGTTAACTCAGTGAGGCCAGTCAGAAATGGCAGTGGAAATTGCAGATACAACAGCTGGATTCTGGTAGAACTGCATTACCTCAAATAGGAATGTGTTTTCTGTTGTAGAGATTGATGCTTAATTTCATCTGCATTGGAGAAAGATTGTTCATTCAAGCAGCCAGCAAAGAAATAAATGTACAGGGGTGGATTACTTCTTTCTCATATTCCCAGGGATTCGAAATGCCCAACAAGTAACAGAAGAATTAGGTAGATAGTCTGTTATGTTAAAGATAAGAATAAGCTCTGTATGTTTGTGTATGATTTATTTTAAGGGTATTTGGTGTCTTATTTTTGCTTAATTGTAATGATACTTAGCTTTCCAGAAATACCTGGATGACTAGTTTAGCATTTTTTTAGAAAATAAAAATAACTCAGCCGTTTCCTAATTTAGGTACATTTTCCTACCTAGCAAGACATCTTCTCGTGACAAGGTAGAGTACACATGATGTTTTTTGAAAAGATTTCGCTGAAGTGTAGTAAATTATCTTCATTTCAAGCATAATTGTAATTCTCATCTGTGCTGGTTGGCAGTTTGCCGGGAAATGCATGTTCGAGCTCAGAGGAGTTGGAAAGTTGCATACCAGAGTGTCAGTGTCTCTCTGCTACATGAAACATCATTTTTCTGTTTGAAAAACTAGTGGTGTCACATAATCCTAGAAACAACAAGTCTTCTTCTACCTAACTTGTAACACACCATTGAAAACCAAATCCCACGTGTGTGTACAGAGAAGACTTGTAGCAGGGGAGGCTGGGAGAGAGCAGATATGCAGGCAAGGGAATAAACATGGCATTTTTGTTATCTGGATTTGATAAATATAGTTTGGGAAGGATAGAGTAAAGAGTGGTGAGTCAGTTTTGCCTGGTCATCTCTAGTGACTGAAAATAACTTGTTATTCCAACTCTTTTATCCCTTCATTCCCTTCTCTCCGCATATTTTTGTGTTTTATTTATAGCTCAGCCAGCTTTTGCTTTGCAGTTTGTAAAATAACCCTTCAGAGTCAGGGAGGGAAGACTGAAGAGCAGCAGCTCCTGGGCAATCTTGTGGATGGAGCCCCTGGATCATTCCCTGTTGGCATGGCTGGATGCCCCCTTTTCCTGTGCCCATCCTTCCCTCATCTGCACAGAGATTCCTCTTTTAAATAAGCAGCCTCAGTTCCTGAAGTCATTAATGGGTTTGTGTTGACAGGAGCCACGTGAGATGTTTCAGACCAGCTGGCTGTGACTTTGACAGCAGCAGGGTCAGAGGCCCTGTGTCTGGAGAGGTGGTAAGGCTGAGTTTTATCTGTGAAACCTTGGTGGAGGTTGTAAGCTGTCCTGAAATGCATGAAATCCACCACCACGATCCATACTTGTATTTATCCTGTAAAGCACAGCTGTGTAAACAATGCCTGCAATAATTCTGAGCTAAATCTTCTGTGTCTGGCTTCAGCTCCTGTGCCCAGTATTTTTGTCCAGATTAATCCACAAACTAAGGATCAGTTTAGCACTTGATACATCTTAACTTGCAGATCAGGTTAAGATACTTCTTGATGTGCTCTTAGGTTTCCCACAGCACTGACTTCTCATAACATAACTGGACTACTCCATATTAAACCATCTGATTCGGTTTGGAGAGCTGAAGGGAGCTGGCAGGCTTCAGTGCAGTCCTTATTAATTGACTGATGGAGAGGGCAAGGGGAGAGACATGTTCAAGCAATAAATGTGAATCATAAAATCATAGAATGGTTTGGGTTGGAAGGAACCATAAAGATCATCCAGTTCCAAGTCCTCTGCCATGGGCAGGGATACCTTCCACTAGATCAGGTTCCTCCAAGCCCCATGCAACCTGGCCTTGAACACTTCAAGAGATGGGGCATCCACAGTTTCTTTGGGCAAGCTGTGCCAGTGGCTCACCACCCTCACAGTAAGGAATTTCTTCTTAGTATCTGATCTAACCCTACCCTCCTTCACTTTAAAGCCATTCCTGTTTGTCTTGTCACTATGTGCCTTGTAAAAAGTCCCTCTCCAGCTCTCTTGTAGCCCCCTTCAGGGACTGGGAAGTGCTCTAAGGTCTCCACAGGGCTCTTCTCCAGGCAGAACAACTCCAGCTCTTTCAGCCTATCTGTAGCAGAGATGCTCAAGCACTCTGAGCATCTGCATGGCCTTCTCTGGCCTTACTCCAACAGGTCCATGTCTTTCTTATGCCAGGGACCCCCAAGCTGGATGCAGCACTCCAGGTGGGGTCTCACGAGGGCAGAGCAGAGGGATAGAACCCCCTCCCTAGACCTGCTGGCCACGGTGCTTTGGATGCAGCCCAGGATGCAGCTGGAGGAGCCAGTTAGCAGACACCAGCCTGGGGTGAGAGAATCTCAGGCTCTGTCACAGGTAAGACTGGAAAAACAAGAAGCAAGTAGGAATGTTAGTACTAGATGCCTGTGTAAGGACTTAATGAGGCCATTTTTGGAAAACTGTACTGGTTCCAGCACCCAGGCTTTGAAAAGTATATTGAAATATTAGAAGAGATTCAAAAAGGTATTAAAGGGATTTGAGCTTTAAAAGCCATGCTTCATATTGAGATTTCAGGAGCTGAGTAGGTTTAGTTTGTTCAGGAGCAACTTAGAGGGCTGACAGATCATACCACCACTTACCTTTGTGAGCAGACAGCTCTCTAATTTAGCCAAGTTATGTGGTCAGGAAGTAGAAGCACAAAAATAATGTACCCAGACACATACACCCCCCCTCTCTCCGATTAGTTAGGGGAATTGCTCATCTCATGGTAAAAGCTGTAGGGCAGCAGGATGTCTGTCTCACCACATCCCATGGCAAAACCGAAAGCATTCCGCTCCTGTGTCATTCGGGAGATCACATTAGATGTTGATAACATTCTGTCTGGTCTTAAAGTAATTAAATGAGGTATTTACAGAGATTTCAAAGTCAAGGCTGATCTCCCTCCCCACCACCACTCTCTTAGCAACTTCAGTTAGTGGTGTTGTTTACACATTAATGAGATGTAGCATCAGGCTGCAAACCGATGTGATTTAAATGTATTTAGCAAAAGAATTAAGCACGTGTAATGGTTGCTGTTAGCTGTCAGCATATCCTTGTATCTCTTGATCTTTGTACTGTCTGGGCTGGAGGTGCCTGGTATGGGATCCCAGTAGTCTGCTATGGGATCCCAGTAGTCTCCTGTATGCAGCACCCAGAGCAGATTTCCTTTCTGCTGGGGAGCAGAGAGCAGACAGGGCTGTCCTTTCCCCTGGCTCCCACCCTCAGGGACTAGAGGTGCAGTGTCCTTAACTCCTTTGTGTCACCAGGTGGAAGCTCTCCCTCCTTGTATCACAATGCCAGTGGAAAATCAGATAGGTATAGAAAGAATTGGTATGCAGGATCACTTCTCTCTGTTAATCAAAGCCAGCATTATCATTCTGTCTTTTTTTTTGTTTGCTTATTTGATTGCTACACTTACCTAAAAAAGATTTTCAATAACCACTGAGTTGAAAGTGATTTAGATTAACCCCAGCTGACACCACTGCTTTAAGGAGGGCTGCCTGAAGTTTTAAATCCTCGCAAGCATGATACTTCCCAGGAGGGGCTGTAAATCCTTGAAGCTGGTCCATCCTAATACTGTGTTTTGAAAGAAAAATCACTCAAATCTCGTGAGCTAAGACAGTAATATTTCCCAGTAAGCAGTTTTAGATGGCTTTTGTTTTAATGTCCAGAAGTGTATCTAAAGCTAACATATAATACTCAGAGATTGTATAACCTGACAAGTTCTCTTCTACCTGTTTCTATCTTTTCTTTGATTACCTTGCTGATCAGTTTATTTATAGCAGTGCCAAGCCTCCTCCTGTCGAGTTTCCTAAGGAAATATATATAAGGTGAAGGATATTAAGGTGTAGGTGAGCGAGTGAGTACCAGTGTTTTATGGAAGCCTGGAAGTGTATGAAATATCTGGAGCTGTGCAGTGAAGGGACAGGTGTATGGCTTTGCAGCAGAAAGCTGTTACATTGAGCTGGGAGGTGGAATGGATAAGGGCCTCACATAGAGGTCCCACTTTGAACAGAGCAGCAGTTTAATTGAAGAATGAATATTCTGTTGTGAGAGCATCTCCTGTGCCTCTCCCCTGGTGGCTCAGCAGCTCATCAGCTGCTGCTCTGTGATGTACCCTGGTTAAGAATAGCATCCTCTCTGCTGGATCAGAGCAGGGGAAGAGATGTTATAATCCTTGTCAGGTTTAAAGGAATGTCAATGATAACTAAAGTAGGACAAATTAGGGCTGCTGAGATCCTTGCCTGGGATGGAAATGGGTAATAGCCACCCCTGTTAATGCCAAGGAGACTCGAGTTCACCTCTGAGGCTGCTGAGACTCTGAGCAGTTCGTTGCATGGATTTGCCTTGGGGCCATCCTCTTTTTTAGCTCACTGGTGATCGTTTTGGCTTTCAGAGCTCCTGTTCTGAGTCATTATTTTGGCCCTGGAGTCCCTGTTTGTACAGATCCCTCTGTCTCACAGTGAGCTTGCTCAGCATTGCTGGGTAGGAGCAAGCAAGTGTCCTTGTAGTTGGTGTGAGTCAGAACTGAGAAACAGGCCGTGCTTGAGCTCCCAAGCAAGGACTGAGCACAGGGAATGGGCCCATCCATCCAGGACCAGGGGATGGGTCCATCCCACTTGTTTGGGATTGTGCTGTAGGGGCTGAGCTTCACCTCTGGCAGGTGTCTCCAGTTGTAGCTGCACTGCAATATTCTCTTTGTGAATGTGTTTGAAGGAAGCTGAAAATAATTTAACCCTGCCTTTTATATTCAGGCTGGGTTTTTCCCCCTAGAATTAAAATACTCTGTTGGCATGGTAATTATTGAACACACAATTAAAAGTAATTTTCTGTTTACCTGTAACATCTTTATTTTGAACCTAGTAAGAGGCTCTTGGTTGTAAAGTTTTGTAATAGATGATGAGATGAAAGGTTTGTCTGGACCCATGCAAGGGAGCACAGAGGCATAAGGGCAGGCAGGGAAAACCCCAAAGCTCAGATGGAGGAACAGAACCCTTAGCCCAGCTCCCCCAAGGGCTGTCACAGGGGGGCCAACAGCCCATGGGCCAGGAGTGACACCTGTCACAGCAAGAGGGCCTTGTCCATCACTTTACAGACTGAGGCAGGGCTCTGGGAGTCACTACAGGATGCCAAAGAGGAGCATTTGTGGTTTGGACAAGGCTTATAATGGGATGTTTAGGGGAGGAACAGGCAGCTGGAAAAGAGAGCATCCAAAGAGCAGCTACTGGGTGGCCCTCAGTGTGTAAAGGCAGTTGCTGGAAAGGTCAGCAGTGCATGCAAGGAGTCTGTACCACCCTGGAGAAGGACTGTGGCCCTGGGGGCTCGTGTGCCCAGGTGGACCAGCACCTGGGGACCCAAGGATCCGGGCCAGCTGCAGCACACACTGGCTGCAGGCAGTAATGGAGGCATCCATAGCCTGTGTCTAATTCCCTCTGACAGGCTTTTATCCTAATGAGCCAGAGAGGGGAGCACCATGGGGCCATTTGGTTTGCTGGAGAGCTGTTTTCTGTCCATGGTGGCCCATGGCTGGCTGGCTGTGCCTGTGTGCAGTACACTTGCATTGGGTGTGAGCATACTGGGATTGTGTGCTCGGGTTTGCTGGGACAGGGGGTTGCAGAAGCTGAGCTGTACTGGGCTACCAGATGCTGCAGGGTAAAAATTCTGATGGAACAACTGGTGTAGTGAAAGAAAACGTCCTCATTTTTCCTTGGAGGTGTTTTTTTTTAAAAAAAACCAAACATGTCTTTCTCTGATGCTGATATTTTGGTCCTGAGCCTGGACAAGTTCTCTGTGTGCCACCTTTGAGTACAGTGCCCAAAGCAACCAGCTGTGCATTGTAATGGCCTGAAGTAATGTCGTGTGTCAACGGAGCTGAAATATAAATAACTTTGATTGGAGCTCAGGAAGTTCAGTAAGTTAAAGAATAGTGCTTTTGAGGCATTTTGTCATCCCAAAATGGAGACTGCCACATGGATTAATCATCATCTGCATGTTGTGCAGTTTACAGCCACTTAACAATAACTCAGAGCAGACTTTAGATTCACTCCTGAGCACTGCAGTAAGCTTTCCTTTGGTGAGGTGTTTTTATAAAGCATAGGACAAAATATTATTCATGGGTATGAAGGATACTTAGTTCTACTGCAAGAAAGAGTCATGAGACTGTAAAGCTACTGAAATTAGTGTTTCTGTTTATCCTGAGGAGCTGGGCTACCTGCCTGACATTTTAGCCTAAATGGCAGTTTCTTAGCTTAATTAGATTTCAGATGCAAATCTCTGAACATTATTTGATTTCCTTTGTCCTTCATTCCTTCCTCAAGGGGTCATGGATACACACAGGACAAAGATGATCCTCAGATGTCACTAAAAATATTGCAAGAAGTGTTTTGTCCTCTGACAGCTTCTCTGAGCTATGAACAGATACTTAAGTATCTAAGTTTGCTCATTTCTTTCTTGACCCACTAGAGAGGTAGAATGATGTGGTTTCCCTTAGGGAAATTTTTTCTTAAAATGAGCAGAAACAGGTTTTTGAAGGGGGTCTTTAAACTCAGGTGGAAAAAACATCTTTAAGTCAGTGACTGCCCTGTGTCTTCACTTAGGATCACTTGATTTTCTGGTTGACTGGCACTCTGCTATTGACCTGAAACATGTGCTGTTAGATATCTCCAGATTGCAGATACAACAGGCTAACTTCACAGGGAAAGAGACACTAAAGATGCTCAAAGGATGCAAGTTCAAAGCTGCCTGATTAAACCTAGCCTAAGGGAATTTTGTCCCTTCTCATGAATGTTCTACCTTCATCTGCTGTGGTGACTTTTCTTCTTTTTAGCAGATTGACTTGTAGCTTGCCTTGCCAGGGAATTAAAGCTTCAGGCTGCCATTTGTGTGGAGTTCTTAAATATGTATGACCCAAGCAAGGGGCCTGTTGCATATGAAACCCGGTATTCTGGTCTTCTCTCTTTCTGATATTTCTGTTCTTTCAGATATGCTAAATTTACCTTTGAAGTTTATTTTCTTCTTGTGTAAAGCACACTTTCATAGGTGAACCTTGTAGCTGGAATTAGAAGATACTGGTTCCAGCTGGACACACAGAGCAGGCCATGTAATCCTCCTTTGCCTCAATTTTCTCACACTTGGAAAGAGTAACATTCACCCTCCTCTGTGCAGCTCTGAGCTTTGTTCTGGGTGACTAAGAAGCCATGTTATAGTCTAGACCTTCTAGAGTCTGGTGGGAAGCCCTGCTGGAGGGTATCTTGTGTGAGGATGCTATGGATCCATAGGCAAGGAGTAGAGGCTTTCCTATTTCTGATCAGGAATTCATAGGGAGAAATACACCTGCATGCTAAAGAGATCAGACCAGCTGTGTGACTGCAGGGAGTCCTGCCAGTGCTGCTTGCACAGAGTCAGAAAAGCTGTGTCTTCAGCAGATCTGGTGATTTATTACCTGTGGTCTGTATGCCAGTGGCCCTTCAGTGTAAAGCCTTGATTTTTCAAGTAGTTCATGTCGTTGGCAGACTGATAATTTAGCTGCCCAGACATGGATGACTGCAAGATGTGCAAGAAACTCATCTAGCCAAAAACTCTCTTCTCATAAAAGGCTTTTTTGATGCAAGGATATTGGGAAGACTGGACATTTCTGGCCTCCCTCTTGGGGTAAAGTGTGGAGGTTTTATGTTCCACTAGAGCTGGGGAGCTATGGAGAATCAGGGGGAAGGAGACTGTAAGAGATGGAAACCTCTTGGAGGTTTATATAGCAGTTCTTCCCCTGGTTGGGCCAGGAACTAAGGAGTGGATGTCTGTCCTGTAGGGTGACTGTAATTCTGATGGTAGAGATATTAGGAATAGGGGAGGAAAATTGCAAGCTGTTCTCAAAACTGAAATGTTTTGTGTTAAGGTGCAACAGGTTGACCATTATTTCCCTTTGTAAGGGCTGGGTGTCTGAGACATGATCGGTTTTGGCATTTCTTGGAAGGAGATCTGAAAGGTTTTACCTGGGCAGAACACAGCATTCTCTGCTCAGTTCAGAGGTGATCCTGGAGCTGGACAAAAGATGGATTATTGAGTTTTGCTCTGATAGACCTCCAAGGAGCCATATAAATCTCTGTAAAACCCCAAGCAGCCTGCCACAAAACTGTCCAAGAGAGATCATTTCAAGACAGCACAATTATAAAATACTCTGAAAGGCTGAGTAGGGCTTTCCCCCCTCTTGTGATATTTGGAGTTGAACTTTAGATACACCATTTTGAACGTGGCCTTTTAAAGTAACTTTCTATTCTGGCCCTGTCATTTTTAGGGCTGTAAAGGAAAACCAAAATGCCAGGGAAGGGGAGGAAATAAAAACAAAGAGTGGGTCTGAAGAGGAGGTTTTGATCATCTTTGCAAGAAGTGGCATCATCTGTGAGAATAAAGGTCTTCAATTGCTGCAACTGGAGACAGCTTTTAGTCTCCAATTCTATTTTGCCCTGAGCCAGCCAGCCAAATAAAAACAGCAACATAAATCACTGCTGGCAACGTTATGCAACGTCCAGTGCACCACATGCCTATTTTTAGATCAGTTTTACACTAGCAGAATTTACTTTATGAAATCTAAAAAGAATGTCTGTTCAGAGGCTGGGGATAAGGATGGTATTTAGAAAGTGCAAAATGTAAAAACACTTGGTACAAGAGATGCTCCAGCAAGCCCTGCTTTAGCAATACTGATATCCTTCCAAAAATGTTGGCTCAATCAGGCATGCTAATGAAGAGTAGGGGGTTTTTCATCAATATCTCCTTGAATTTCTAATCTGCAATTGCTGTTTGAATGGTTAACTATGTTCCCTTTACCCAAACAGCTGAACATCAGACTCGCATACAGTGCTCATTATCCAAGACCAGATGTGCATCTTCTCTCCTTTACATTTGACTTAATTCTCTCTCTATTGTAATTCTGCATTACTTTGTGCTGTGTATAATCTTGTTCCCCAAGCTTTTTGTTCAGATTCAGAACATGCAGTGATTGGGAAAAATATGACCTTTCAGCCTTTAGATATTGAAGCAGATGAAACACAGTCTGCATAGTTAATGTATCTCTGGGATTTCTGCCATAATTTGGACAGTTTTCAGTCGTGTCGTGAAGCAGATCAGTGTTCTGACTGTCTCATGATCTGTATTGATCTTTTTTCCCCCAAACCTTTCTTCTAGGTGACAATCTCGATGCCATCCATGACATCACTGTGGCATACCCCCAAAACATTCCTCAGACAGAGAAGCACCTTTTGAAAGGAAACTTCCCCAAGGAGATTCACTTCCACGTCCAGAGATACCCCATAGAGACAGTGCCCACTTCTAAGGAGGAGCTGCAGCTTTGGTGCCAGAAGCGCTGGGAGGAGAAAGAGGAGAGGCTGCGACACTTCTACGAAGGTGGGAAATGCTTCAGTGCCGCAGGGCAAAGCATTGTCCCGCCCTGCAAATCCGAGCTCAGGGTCCTGGCCGTGAAGTGCGCCTCGCTCCTCTACTGGACGGTGTTCCCGCTGGGAATGCTGGCGCTGCTGTACCTCTACAGCTTTGCACAGTGGTACTTTGCAGCCATGATCGTCTTCTTCGTTGTGCAGCAGAAGATATTTGGTGGGCTGGAACTCATTGAACTCGCTTGCCATCGGTATTTTAAAAAGCAACAGAAGTTTCACGACGCGAAAGTAAAAATCAATTAGTTCCGGGGTAGAGGAAGGGTGGTTTTGAGATGCCCTGCAAATTTTATGCACAGGGAACAATTTTTGCATGAGAATTGTCTTTTACTATCTCCATTGTTAGACATTTGCACATGATTCTGTGAAGAGAAAGAAAAATGTTAGTTATTGCTACACGTGAAAATGGTAGTTTTTAATCTCTGAATGTAATTTCGGCATTGCTCTCACAAGCAGCTAGCAACTGCATTCTGCTGTCATTAAGAAACAAATTGCTGGATTATTGAACAATCATTAGGACATTAATAAATGTGACATGCACTGAAGTTTCATGTAGAAACCCAAACAGTTTGGCTTAGAGAGACAGATGTATGGTTTCTTTATAGTCACGTTGGCATGAAGTAAGCACTGGATTTGGAAAACTGGTAGGTTTTGATGGTAGGCGAAAGTTGAAGGAGAAGTTGTTCTGTTTCTTTTTTCTATTTCAAATATTCAAAACTTATTTTTAAGTAATATTTTTACATAAGCTTTTCCAAACACTACTGAACCTACCAACTAATAAACTATTCTGGCTTGGTCACTCAGGAGGATTTTTAAGCCTTGCAGTCTTGTGTCATAGTACAGAAAACAGTACAGTGCTCACTCTGCCTCTGTTTAAGTGTTTGCTGATTACATAATAGACCTGTGCATCTAAGTTTTTATCTCTCACTGTTTCATTCTGTTTTAGTCTCCCTGTTAGCTGTGGGAGACTTGTTCCTACTGTAGTATACAGAGCTGCAGGATAGGGGAGCTGGTTTTTATTGCTTTATTGGTATTTTTTTCTCACAGAGGCAAAAATAGCTGTTCATCTCTGAGTAACTGGAAAATGTTTTTCAAAAAGGTTTCCTTTTATCTCTGTAGACATTCTTTGGTTGCAAGCATTTTATTTAGTTTTCAGAGTAGGCAAGACACCTTTTATTTGGTATTAATTTTGGTTTTCACATTGCTTCCTTTGGCATTTCACGTGTCCATGTAGATAAGCAGGAAGACTGCTTGTTCCATACATGTCAGACAGACCTGTTGAAATGCAATGGTTCTCTCCTTGGTGGTACAAGAGATGGGTTTGGGTTTTAGACTTAGCACAGGGAAGAGCTGCATCTTCCCTTTGCATACTGGCTTGTTTGCCTGATGACATCATCACTTTTCAAACCTCCTTCGCAAATTTTGGGGTGTTCTTTTGGGGCTCACACGATGGTACTCTCCCTTATTCTCATGACATTCAGAAAACCTGAAGGCTTAAATTCAGACAAGGCACTTTCAAGTGTATCTCTTGTCATATATAATAAAAGTAATGTTCATGCTCCCATAGAAAAAGACAAAAACATTGCCAGCACTTCAGAGACACTTCAGATCTTCAGGTTAGATTGTTTTACAACCTGAAAAATTTTAGACCACTTGATCAATTGTATTGCTGCAAAACCTTCCTCACTTACTACGTATTTGTTCTTTATTGCATGAGGGCTTGTTTGAGCTGGACCCAGATGGGCTGGCTCAGTTTGTTGACTGGCATTGCTGTGAAATGTGGAAGTCCAGAGTGCAAAATGTATCTCGTACTGTGCTGCGTATCTCAAGTGTTGGGTCAGCGTGGTGGACACACCTGTTTGCTTCTAAATCACAATGCCAAGCATGTTGTCTAATGTGTTTGTTTCAAAGATCGTTTTTTGAACAAATCACCAGCCTCTATTCAACTGTCCCTTGCAAGGTGACAAGTCTTTTTTAATCTATGCTTATAATAACCAATTGTTTATTATGCGGAAAGTACTTGAAGCCATCTGTTTTACTCCAGTTTTTTTAATCCCTTTTTTCTTAAAAATAAATAAAACTATAGGTTTATATTTAGGGTTATGTTTCTTAATGATTTTTTCGTGTCTGTATTTGTGTACCTGACAACTGGTGTTGCATTTTCATGAGTGGAAGGAGGTCATTTCTGCGCCTTGAGGTCTTTTTTTAAAGCAATTCTGTGATATCACAGGCATGGTTGCAGCTTAAACCTCCATAGCCTGGTTTTTCTTCAGCTAATACCCTACACATTCAGGTAACCCACTGCAAGGAAAAACCTAGAAACCTCATTTGTGGTTAATGCAGAGGAGACCTAAAAGGCTTCTTCCAGTCTGTCCTGAGCCACAGCTGCGCTTTCTTACCAGGAGTAACCATAGCCAGCCTGCTCCAATAGCCTTAACATTGTCTGCAGGAATGACTTCAGAGGGCAGGTTCCATGTGTTGGTGACATAAAATACCAGCTACGCTTTTCTCAATCATTCACAGAACTTTGTGGTATCATCAGATGTATCAGGAACATCAGTGTGAGTCTTGGTCATGGCACAGTACAGGATTTATGTGTCTGTGTAGTTAAAGTCAGGCTCTGAAAATGAAGTCAATGCAATCCATCGTTGGCCCTTAACAAGGGGTTTTCTCCCAGCTGAAGCCAAAAGTGTGACCTCCTGTAATGTGGTAAAAACATCCTGCAAAATATGTAACTTGTCTTCCTCTCTCATGTGTTTGGATCAAAGAGAAGGAATAATCTGCTTGCCAGCTGGAAATGCCACGTTTGCAGTGCCCCACTCCATGATGCAGTGAGTGGTGAGTGAAGAATCCTCCTCTCACAGGGAAGGGTGTTGGCTTTGTGTCTGATGTAAATGTTTAGATTATGTGCATCATTTTCCAGGTCAATTACAAATGCAAGATGGGAAAAATGTTGAATAAAAACTAAAAGCTTTCTGGATAGAGAATCTTCTTTGTTTAAAAAGTGATTAAGGAACTGAGGGAAGATTTTTCTGTGAATGATTTTTTTTCCTCTGGTGAAAATGTAGCTTTTTACTCAAAAGGTTTTAATACACAGATTTCTTAGAGAGTACTTGGTTCCTACCCTGTCTCCCTTTTCAAAGATCACCAAGATGGCATTTAGGGACATGGTTTAGTGGTGGACTTGGCAGTGCTGGGCTTACAGTTGGACTTGGTGATCTTTTCTCACCTGAATCATTCTGTGATTCTGTGCTGGGTAAATCACTTTGAAACTTTTTCAGTGCTATTGGGTTAAAGGTGCTAGTACTCCAGGAATCACATAACCCTCTTCCATGGGACATGGATTGGCACTGGGACTCGTCTCAGTAGCTGGCTTGTCCCAGTTCATCTTCCCTCATAGTCCCAGCAGCTGCACCTCTGAGCTCTGTCTGCAGGAGCTACAGATCTTTCTGGGTCTTGTATAAATTGTTTGGGATCAAGGCTGTGCTTTAAGGATGCTGCTCCCCTTTGCTCAATCAAATGTTTCCTCATCAGCATCAGGGGGTTTCTTTCTCTCTGCTTGGAACACAAGGTTGAAACCCTGCCATCTGTGCGTGTCATCAGGCTCATCTGGGTAGCAGGATGTCAGACCAAGACATTTTTCTCTTGACTTCAAAGCTGCAAGGCCCAAAGCTGGTCTGTAAGGTGTTGTCTTGATCATAGGAGATGTAGTTCCTAGTTTTGTGCATTGCATCAATCGGTGTTGTTTAAAAATGATCTGTGTTTTTATAACTTGATTTTATATGTGCACTGTGTGAAAGGAAACACCAGGATACTACAAACCTACAGAAAGCCTTAGTTTTCAGATTTCACTGATAATACTATTAGAATGTTTTAACCATGTACCAGTTACTCTACAGCAACAATAAAGATGTGAAGCATTGCTTGTGTTTAATTTTGCTGTTTTCTTTTCACTGCACCTGTAATGGCCCTAGGGAAACACCCACATCTCCAGCAGGTATCCTGTGTCAGCAAGAAGAAACAGACACCCTGGTAGCAGGCAGTGCAGCTTGAGATGATACTGGCCATGTCTGTGTATTCTCAGAGCATTCAAATCAGTCCCCCAAAGTCAAAATGAATGGCTTGTCACTCTGGAAAGGTGGTTGTCCCTTCCTCTTGGTTTCCTCATGAATATGCAATTTAAAAATGAATTTCTCTGTTTTACCTGTCCTTAGAGAAAACAGTAATGGAGGCCAAAGCTTTCACCCTGCAGCTGCCCCAAACCCCCTCTCTGTAGTTCAGTATTGTGGAGAAAAAGGTGGTCTTACTTCCTGAGGACTTTGAATCACACAGAACCTCAACCAGAAGCTGTTCCTGGGAGCAGGGAGCATGGCCTGTGCTCGTAACACAGCTGGGTGACTTTCACCCTAGAGGGCTTGGGCTGGGGCATGTTAAGGGGAGAGAGTTTGTCTGTCCTTGCTCTGCCTCTGGGCAAGCAGTTTCATCAGGAATGGGTATCAGGCCCCAAGTTTTTAAGTAGGTGTCTTTGTTCTATTACAGTAGGGTCTCCAGATGGTTTGTCATCCCCTTTTCTGGAGATCTTCACCTGGGAGGAGTTTCTCTGGTGGTGGGACATGCAGGAGACAGACAGGAAGAGTTTGAACAAAACCGCATCCATTTTCTCAAGTGGACGTTGCTGCTTTCAGTAGAAGATGGGAGAGTGTTTGCTGCATCTAAGAGGCTTCATGCTGGGCTGCATGAGAGATGCAGAGGTGCAGGTGCAGGTAAGTGTTTTGGTGGTCAGCAGCCTCTTCCCTCAATTCCTCTCTCCATCTTGCTTGTCTGAGGGAGGAGGTGAGGGCCCCTTCACCCACAGCTGCAGGGAGCTGAGAAGCACCTTCAGTCTTACCAGAGAGAAGAGCTAAAGGAGCTCAGGTCTCAGCATTGCTTGTGCATCCCCAGGACATGTAGCAGAGGAGGATAAGCTGCTGCAGGGCATGAGAGCAGGAGGAGATGCTGTGGGAGGAGCAGGAGGCACTGCTTGCTGTGGAGCCGTACCCTGGCACTAACACCGCTGCTGGGTCTTGCCCTCTGCCCCCCTGCACTATTTCTATCCCTGCCGTCACGGCTTGCTCTGTTCTCTGAACTGCTGGGTGGCCAGCGAGCCAGAGGAATGGATGTAGATTAACACTGAACCCAAGGAGCAGGGAAAGGTTAGGGATAACAGGGTGGAGGTGCTAGAGGAAGTGTTGGCTCCTCCCGGTGCTGGGCATAGCTGTTGGGAGCGTGTCATCCTGTCTTAGAGGCTGGAGGAAAAGGGCTGTGCTAAAACACTTCTTTACTTGGGCAACTTCTGGGAAAGTGAGCAGAGAGAGAACATCCTCCATAGAGAGGCTCCCAGCAGGACCATTGGACTGCCCCAGGAGAAGCCTCTGTTCTTGCCTGACAGGCTGCCCAGCAGTGCTGGCATTGCCCGTGTGTCCCTGTAGCTACTCAGGGTGCTGTCTCCTCTCTGCGCTCTCATTGCTCACTTGATGTCCTGTGTTTAAAGACATGCAAATGGCTCCTCCTGCTTCTTTTCCTGGCAGTTGTGCAAGACCCTGGGTTCTATAAGGATAGAATAATCCCTCACTGTCAGTAAGATTCCCCCTGGCGGGCTGGGAAGCTACCCACCTTTCCAGGGAAGCTTGCAACATCACTTTTAACAGTGCTGCCTTATGTAATCTGTGTTTTTCCTGGCACTCAGGTGCTCCTTCACCTTCCTGGCAAGGAGCTGCCTCATCATCCCCCTCCCCACTGGCACAGTTAGTTTCTCTTCCCAGTTATCCACTGAAGTTATTCAAGTGGAGATATTCTGCCTGCTGCTAGGCCCCCACATTTGCCTCCTACAGCTTTGCACTCCCTGCCCGTGCTGTTCAAAGAGCTCTCTGAAACTCAGCTCTGAACTCACTTCACTCAAGTGCCCTTTTTATAGCTACCTAAGCAAAGGTCCCTGCTTTCCCAGGGCTTTCCTTGGTGCTTTGTGATGGGCACCAATCATCAGAGTCAGTGGGTCAGGCTCAAGGTCACAGCAGGGAAACCTTCCAGCACCTGTGGATCAGACAACCGTGCTCAGTCCTGGACATGGGCAGGTCAGGATCTGAGCTTGTGCTGCTTCTCACACACCTTAATGCCAATCCCTGCAGGAGCAGAACCAGCATTTAAAGGGAATGTTCTAAACAGCCTCTTTAGGCAGCAAACAAAACTTGTCTGATTCCTTTATTGCTCTATGCCTTCATTCTCCTCTCTCCCTCCCAGGAGCAAGAGGAGAAAGTTTTGGGATGCCCTCAGTTGCTTAAAGCAGGAGAACAATGATCCCACAGCCACTGTCCTACATGGATCAGGCTGTGCTGGCCAGGTTCACAAGGCAGGAGTTGAGGACTGCTTGACCCTGCAGGCTCCTTCAACTTGTCTGTCCCTGGAGAGACACACAAGGAGAGGGACTTGGGACTTGATCCAGTTCCTCACCCACACTGGGCTCCTGTATGGCCATCTGCCAGCTGGTTCATCTGCACGAGCAATGTGAAATCCTCATGGCCAACACAAGGATGAAGGGATGCTGACCATCATCCCAGAGGATCCCAGAGCTTCAGTCAGCAGCTGGGAAGCCAGAGAGGAGCAATTGGGAAAGGTGCAGCTGCTTGGAAAGGACCTGCTGACTGACAGCCCTCAGGTGGTCTTATCAGAGATGCTGTGAGTGGTGTGGGCCAAGGGTGGGGACAGAGCACAGGCACCACTTACTGCAAGCCAGGGCTGTGTCTGGCATCAGGCTCTAACCCTCACCTCTGGGTCTGATGCTGCATGTCCATCTGGGACAGGAGTAAGTGCCCCCATCGTGGGCAGGACAGTGCAGGATGCAGCAGGATAATGGCAGCAAGCACCACACTGCCAGCAGCAGTGAGGGCTGGCACAGATATCCCAGCTGCAGTAACCCAGCTGCCTGCCTGGGCCTGTCCCTGCCACGTCCCCAGCACACCCACCCCCAGAGACTTCATCCTGGTGGGGTTTTGTCTGACACAGCTGGGAGCAGGGCTGATGTTCTGTGATCTCTGCTCTCTCGCAGTTCCTGCTCCTGCACCACCTGAGGGATGTTGTGGTCTCAGAACATGGGGTGCCTCAGCGTTCATGCCCAGCCTGGCTTTAAATTAAGGTGTTGAAGCTCTCAGAATAGTCTGGTCTCCTTCTGTACTCCTACCCTGGGATGAGCCACCAGGGGCTGGACAGCTGGCTCAGGCCTCTCTGGTCCATCATGGGGCCCTAGAAGCAGGGCAAGGGCAAGCCTCATCCTGTGGTCACTCAGTGGTCAACCCACTTGGGGTCATCTCCAAGCTCTCACTACAGATGCTGTGCTCCTCTAGAGGTTTTGCTTTCTGCCTGTGCCAAGGAAAGGGAGATTCTTTTCCAGGAGCCCCTGAGAGGCAGCACAAAGAGATGTTTTATGCAAGATCACAGCAAGGTGTTCAGGTCTGCCTCTTCACTACATGTGAAGGTTAAAGGCAGGCTCTCAGCTTTCCACTGCTAATGACAGAAAGTGCTTTGTGAGTGAGAGAAGGCATAATTAGGGATTAATGAGAAAGGAGCCTGTGGTTTTATTACCCGTTGGACATCAGTCCTGTGGATGAACAAGAGAGGTTGCATTAGCTGCTTCCTGCTGAGTCCTTCCAGGAGGAAAGTCCTTAGCAGGCTTTCTGCATCATTTAAGGACAGGAGGTAGAGGAGGGCACTGCAGGCAACGAGTGATGGGGCTTGGTGTCCTCTGCTGCAGGCTGGGACAGGCCCCAG
The DNA here is from genome assembly GCA_013399225.1 of Rhipidura dahli. NCBI lineage: Eukaryota > Metazoa > Chordata > Aves > Passeriformes > Rhipiduridae > Rhipidura > Rhipidura dahli. Next base: position 734,005 of record VXAC01007671.1, read on the forward strand.
ACCTGTGGCCCCATGGGGGGACTGTGGATCTTGGGGCAAAGATCTTGGACTCTACTGTTGGCGCTGCCACTGTCCAGAAGCACGTGTCACACACCTCCTGCATCCCAGGTGGTTCAGCAGCACTGGAGACATCTCCTCAGGTGGTGCCCAGTGGCAGCCACAGCACGTCAGGAGAGACACAGCCCAGGGGCAAAAGCACAACTCTTTGCTTAGGTGGAGGTCAGAGCAGACCCCATGACTGTGGGATGAACCTTCTGCCCTGCTCCAGCCTGAATCCAACAGTGAGGGAAGCTGGCAGAGGTCAGATAAAGACAGGAATAAAACCAGGGAGGTTAAATACTTTCTCTTGAATTAGCTTCATCATTCCTAGGCATTGCATAAAAGCTATTAAAGTTATTACAGGACATGCTGGATGCTGGCACAGCAGGAACAACAAATATAGGCAGAGTGGTCCTTGTCATAAATACAGTGAGGCTCTGACAGCCCTCTGCCACCGCGGCGCTGCTCGCAGCCAGCCTGGCTGAGCCATGCCCAGCCCCGGCAGTGCTGGGTGCAGCTGTGGGAACAGCTCCTTCTCCCTCTGAACAACACAAGGCTTGCATTCTCAGGGAAAGAAATCTCCTTCCCTGGGTGCTCTCCATGGGGGTCTTGCTGCAAGTGCCGCAAGGAACCAGAGGCCAGGGGTTAAAAAGCCACGGCACAGAAAGGAATCATCCCACTGGTGCATGCATTTGTCAAGTCTATCAGTAATGTGCTCCACACTCTACTTGGACTGCTCTTTTTAATGATTGCTCTGCATTTTGCCTCTCAGCCATTGCAGTCACATCTAAGTCCTGAAGTTATCAGACATTTGTCTTGTACGATCACAGCCCGACTCCACTGATGTCTCACTACTTGATACCAAGATGTCTTTATTGCCAAGCACGTGGACTTTTGAAACTTTCTGTACTGACACAGCACACAGGGAGATGCTTTTGCTGCTCTGCTAGCTAAGCCAGGTGCCTTTTCCAGGGCCAGACCATTGCACCCTTTGGTATAAAGTCCTTTGGTTCCCCCTCGTCTGCCAAACGCTCTGACACATCCCAGTAGAAAACAAACCCACCTTTAGCTCAGTGTCTCCAAATCCTAATCCTCCCACTCTACCACATCCCCCAGAGCAGAGGGGAGGATCAGAAAGGGGAGCCTTGCCCTGCACACGGGCAGTGGTGGGCAGGGCAGAGAGGTCCCCCTGAACCTGGAGCACTTCCAGGGCCATCGACCCTCACTGAGTCACTCGTTAAGATGATGCAGCAGGAAGTCATTGAAGACAGAAGACAATGGGAAGAAAATGAAGATCGAGGCTTCCATTCACACCCTTGGCAGAAGCATTTCAGTTCCCAGTCCCCGCCTGCCCGCAGGGAGGACGGGTGCTGCTTGTTAGACAGGTTATGTAATTGAAGTGGTCTATATTTATCAGGAGTGCATGGCGTACACACCTCGAGGGTCAGAAGCCCAGCAGTTTGGAGAACATTAGCTCCACTAATGAATCAGCAGGGAGAAGGACCTAAAAATATGACTCAGCTGCAGAAGGACATCATTGGGTGGCTCAGGGAGCCAAGGTCAGGAGGCCCCATGTGCCTTTCCAGCTCTGGCTGGCAGGGTGATGCTGTGCTCAGAAAAGACAAAATCCACTCTGTGCTAAACTCCTTTCAAGCTCTGGCTGTGGTGTTGGATGTTGAGCCTAGAGGAGGAGAAAGACCCCCCTCCAATTCATGCCATAACCACTGTATTGTAAAGTCAACCTCCTTTTTGCACCATTTTCCCTCTGAGCATGAAACCTCAACACCTGTGGGATTTATCCTCCTTTACAGGGTGTAGAACCACAAAAAATGCTTGATTTCCTTTAGGGTCGGGATAGTCCTTGGCTGGTCCCAGACATGGAGGCTACTTTGTGCTCCCTGTGCTGAGCCCTGCTATCAGTGCTGGTGGCACAAGAGCTCTGTGCCTGCTCCTCAGTGCCAGGGACACTCAGGGCAGCCTCCTCTCCATCACACTCAGTGCCCAGCCCTCAGCAGCAGCTGTGCCACCCCAGAGTCCCCCAGCTGCCATCCCAGTGGGGAAGCTGCAGCACATCAGCAGTGGTGGCCCACGGCCACCCCGCTCAGACTGGAGACACCGAGGGGAGCCAGCAGCTGGAGAGGTGTTTCTGCCACTTTGCATGGATAGAGATGGTTAATGGGAGTTATTTTTAGGGAGCTGGAGCAGGTGGGAGGGAATTACAGATAATCTTTGTTCTCTTGGTTTCTGCTATCCCAGGTGAGTTTGTTCACCTGCGGTGCTGGGAGCCCAGCTCGGTGCTCTGCTTTACCCAGAGCAGTGCAGGCAAACAGAGGCCCTGACCCCACGCTGTGCTTGTGCAGTGCCCACACTGGCATTTACCTTTTTAAAATACTGAATGCTGTGCCCTGGGCCAGATTCTGCCTTCCTGTAGATGGGTTGGTGGACCTGTGTGCCCAGGGCAGAGAGCAGAGCCTGGACACTGAGGCTGTCCCCCAAGGCTGGCCAGGGCTCCGATGGCTGTGCGTTCCTGCCACATCCCCAGTGACCTCTTGGTCCTTGGCTTCACACGAGTCACACGAGCTCTAAACTCTGCCTGTCACTTGGCAGACACTAAAACTACAGAGGGGTAAATTGCCCAGAGCTGCTGAGTTAGTGACCCATCACAGCCAGCAGGGCTGATGTCCCTCTCAGCGGGGTTTGCAGAGCAATGGTCCCGATTCCAACACTGCACTCCCTCTGATCCACCCACCTGCAGCTTCCAGGCTTTGTTATGGTTTGGAAAAGCCTGGTCAGAAAGGGCTTTCTCGTTGGTATCTTTGTGTGTTTGTGAAGAGCAGCTCTCCCCCGTGGGAGTGAGGGTGGAGGTGACCTCAGGAGCAGCAGAGCTTCCCGACGGCGCCAGCTGGAATCAGTCAAGGCTTGAGAGGAAGATCCTGCTGAGCTCTGAGGAGCAGCAGTGTTGTGGGGGCAGCAGGGGAAGAGGTGGAGAGAAGAGTTCAGGGACAGGACAGGAATGCAGCAGGTGCAGGCACTGTGGTGGTGCTCCATGTGAAGCTCTGCAGGCTCAGCCACAAGCTGGGATCCTGTTCCCCATGCCTGGAGATGGACAGACCCCTGGAGAAGGACCAGGAGGTGAACACCAGTGGTCACATCTGTGCTGTGGGCCCTGAGCACAGGTAAGGCATTCATCTGTGCAGTGTAGAGTCCCAGCCCTACCTTCAGTGTGAACCTTGGTGTTCAACATAAACCACAGGAGGATGTTCTTCCATCACACTCTTACTTCTTCTTGTCTGTGGGGGCTCTGTGGTCACTGCAAAGTCCACCCATGGCACTGGTGGCACTGGATCAGTCCTTCTGGGCTCTCACTGGCCAAGCACCTGAGTGCCACCTGCTCTGTGTTCCCAGCAATGCACTGGCTGAGGCTCAGAGACCCAACCCACCACCACGTGGATGGATGCACTCTCCAGCATCCCTGACCTCTCTGGGATCAGGCTCTGTCCCACAGCAAACAAGGAGAAGGGCTGACTCACACAGAGCTGTGGGGCTGGTCTGCCCACTGCGCATTTCCTGAGCAAGGTAATTTATTTGCAAGAGTTGGTCCTGGCAGAGATGTTTGAGTACATTTCTCTGCTCCCATCAGTCCTCTCTGCTGAAAACTCGGCTGCCACAGCAGCTCCTCCTCCCCTGGCCCCACATCTCCTGCACAGGCTCACAAGGCACATCCTTCTCCTGCAGTGGCTGCCAAAACTGCATTTTATTTTTAAACCCTGGGACACAAAAGCTCTACCTTTATCATTTGCCAGCAGTCCCAGCAGCTCCACATATCCCCATGGAATAACCACTGGTCATCAAGTGAATCTGGTGGGGGAGATCCAGATGCCTGGTGTGCCCACAGCTGGTCCCAGCTCCCTCTGGGGTGGGGAGAAGGGCTGCCAGGGGCCCAAAGGAATGGAGAGCTTGTGCCTTTCCACTGCAGCATGGGGGCAGGTGGCTGCAAGGATTGAGTTTATCCCAGCCCTTCCCAAATCTATGTGGACAAACAATAATAATGGTTCCTTACAGGGGGTCACTGACATGGAAAAGTGGCAAACTGGATTATGGCCTGTGCAATTGCACATTCCTCTTTGGAGACACAATTTCAGTAATCCTCTTTCTTCATTTATTTTTAATCTCTGTAGCACAGACCCTGAGGGAGGGTGTCTCTGGAGTAGGAGGACTACCAGCCATTGGTCAGCTGAGTGTGAGGAGGTGTCCATGGGGCAATTTGGGTGCCAACCTGACCCTCAGACAGGGCTGCTTCTAGAGGAGATTTGGAGGGAGGGATGGATCATGCAGGGATATTGATGCAGAGCTCTGTCCAGGCAAAACCTCAGTCTGATTTGTCCTTAAATACCCAAACTATCAGAAGTGTTTGGACTTAATGTGTGAAGCTTTGGTTGGAATTGGCTCCCAGCTGGTTTCTCCAGCCACCAACCTTGCTGCAGAGTCTCCTGGGGGAAAGGCCACATTGCATTTTGGAAGAGAGCATGCAAACATTGGTACATGCAAAGAGGGAGTCCCAAAATGAAACATTCTGATGAACCCAGTGATGGGAGCTCAGGAATCCCCCCTGAGAGAGGTGGCAGGAGAAAAACGTGGTTGCTGGTGGTTGTTCAGGGCCAGGAGTCTGCTTTCTGCAACAGGCTAGAGCTGGGTCTGCAGCAAATTTACAGCTTGACAGGGATGCTCAGGAGTCCCTGCTGGGGCTCACTTCACCCTGAGACAGGCACCAGCTGACACACAAATGAACTGGGTTTCCCCCCAGGCTTTCACAAAGGCTGATGCTGGGCTCTGTAATTGCACAAAGTTTTAGTACAGCTCCTGTCTCGACTAAATATCTTCAGGCATCACTAATTAAATTGAATTTACTGGGATGACAAGTGTCTCTCTCCTCTCAGCCACAGATGTTGTAACTGCAGCTCAGGCTCCAGCACAGCCTGTTTGGACCTGCTGCAGGAGCCTGAGGCTTCCCTGGCTCAGGGGTACTGCCTGGGTGTCTGTCCCAGCGTGAGAACCAAGGGCCAGACCAGGGATCAGCCCAGCATGGTTCTTGTTTCTGCAAATAACTCACATGGCCACAGATCTGCCTGTAGGTGCTTTGTCCCCCTCTCCCTGCCCGGTGGGGACAGTTAATAATAGATGTTGGATGCTGCAGGAAGATGCAGAATTTAAATGAATTCCCCTTCCTTCTCAGTAATAAAAATGTTTCTCCCCTAAGAGTCCCTTGATTAATTGATCCGGCAATTGACAAATCAAGGATGGGAACACATAAAATCCAATAGAAAGGGATGAAAATAGCATTATGTACCATCTGATGCAGCCAGAGAAGTCACGCAACCAAATGACGGCAGAAGAACGGGGCCTTGGGCTGGAGGAGCCTTCATTAAGATGTGGCAAGGGTATTATTAAGTAAAAGAACATTGATTTTGTTTGAAAGGTTTGGCCATCCATATTAAATATAATCTCCATAATGCAATCTTGGGAGTTGCTTTAAATGTCAGCGTCACTGGGCTACATCTGCTCGCCGGGGCTGCTGCTCCCAGATGGAGATGGGAACTTCATCCTCCATCAGCCAGGCTGCCCCGTTAGCAGCCTGCCAGGCTGTGCCCCTGCAGGGCAACATCAGCATGGGGGGTTCCCACAGGGAATCCGGGCGTGCCAGGGAGGCCCCTGCCTCTAAAGCACGTGGGACTGTGACAAAGTGAGTTGTTTACTGAGGCAGGAGCAGCCACACAGGGTATTTCAAAGCCAAAAATGGCTTTAAATTCTGGGCTTTCATGTGAGACCTGAACACCTGGCCAAATTCTCGGCAGCAATTAACCCATGTAGCTCTAATGAAAATCCTTGGAAGCTGAACCCCCTATCCCAAGTCCAATCTGACAAATTCTGATAAGGTTTTTTTTTTGTTTTCTGTCTCACAGATGTCCAGATCCAGCAATGCCCACACAGGGCTGCCATGGGTGTGTGTGGGCTCACTGGGGAGAGGTGGCACTTGCTGATCATCAGAGAAGCGGATGCTTCAGGACTGGGGAACAGCACTGTGGAACTCACAGACCTACAGCTCAGCTGATGCCAGGCTCCTCACCCAGGTGGGTGTTTCCACAGAAAAATGGTGCATGGTACCTCTGCTCCCAGCTGGGAGCATGGGCATGGTCCCAAAAGGCCACAAGTCTCACATCTCCCAGACCTCAGAGGAGCTGAGGATGGCATTCCCTGGGCCACAGTGTGGGAAGGAGATGAGGAGGAGGATGTCTGATGGGGACACAAAGCAGCAAGGATTGATATGAGTGCTCTTTGCTGGCTGCCAGGGGCATCTGCAGTCAGAACCCCAGCCCAGCACATGCAAGAGACCCTCGCTGTCAGAGACAGAGAAGATTCTACAACAGGAGGGACCGTGGGGTCAAAAGCACCTGGGAAAGCCTTAGCAGGACCCAGGGAAGACTGGAGACTTTGGATGCAATGATTCCTGCCTCCTCTAGGTGCAGTGGGCACAGAGAAGGCAGCGGTGTGAAGAGCAGGTGCCTGAGCACAGGGGCTGCATCTCTCTGCTAAAGGAGCACAACAAAAGGCATCAGAACAATTTTCTTGAGAATCAGATGTGTCCAGACACAGCTGAAGGCACCAGGCCACTTGACTGTAATGGAGTCAATTTTCTCCTTCGAAGTGCAGCATATAAACCTTTTTACAGCCATGCAGCAGCAGAGCTATTTTTATTCCCTGCCAGCTGTTGAAAGCCGTTTCTGTGGCTCCCTCTCCGTGCCCTTGCCCACCATCCCACAGTCACCATTTCATTGCCCTCTCGAGCACTTTCGACCTGAATGACAAAGAAACAGAAAGCTGTCACTCCACTCTGGCACTGCTCTGGGGCCAGGAAGGAATCCTGTAGGGGTGGGGGCTGGCAGGAGGTGAGGAGGGGGCAGTGGCAGCAGCCACATGTGGCAAGGCTCACCCCGTGTCCCTCCAGCAGGAGGTCAGCTCTGCACATCACTTGTGGTTGTGGGGCCACAGCAACAAGGGGCTGGGCCTTTGTGTGGTGAGAAAAAAAGCAGAGTCTGAGGGAAGAGCAGGCACATTGACAGAAGAAGGCCCTTTAGAGGCCCAGAAAACACCGCTGGTGCCAAGCTCCTCAACAACAAGGAGATGTGTAGGGTTTGTGAGTAACAACCCTTGTGGTTTTGCCCTAATTTTATTCTCCCAAGAGCCCCTTTTCAGGTTATGGGCTGTGCGAACCTTTGCTCTGATCAGCTTCTACCTGGCCTGATGTGGAAACCAAACAATCTTTCCCACAGTGCCACTGTCTATTTTTCCATCTCTGTAGTGACTGTGAAAAAAAAGAAATGAGATAAAACCACTCTCATGAAAACCCACGTTGTCCTAAGGTAACTCTGAGCTACGTGTTAGGCTTGAAACAAGAGGGGCTTTTCCCACATCTTTCTTCATGGTAACTTCAAAGAAGGAACAGCATTACCTTTCCCTGTGGAAAGGGGCAGGGCCACCTGCCTGCCACCTGTGTCACCACAGCTGTGACCCTACAGATCAAATGTAGAGCTTGGCATTTGGGGCACAGATGAGACACAGACTCTTGCCTCCCCTCGCCATCCGTCCCAGGGGGTGTCCAGTGGAATTGCAGACACATCCTCCCTTTGAAGAAAAAAAAAAAAAGAAAAAAGAAAAAAACAGGAGAAGAAAAGGAAGGAGAAAATGGAAAGAAAATTAGATTTGTGTTGGTTGGGTGAGTCTGGTCATTTTAAAAAGCCATGGAACACAAAGGTTAAAACGTACATGGAAAGCAAAATACAGAAGCTTTTGTGTGATGCCAGCAATTTTCCTTCCCTTCACTGAGAAAGGAGCTGCCTGGATGTGTGGTGGTACAATCTGCTCTTTCAAATGGCTGAGTCAAATACCAGCTAAATCACAAAGAGTTGTACAGAGACATGAAGGACACATAATGGCAATATTTTGTCATTCTTCCCTCAGATGGATGTGGAAAATGGGAAGGAGAAAAAATAATTACATTAGGGTTCAGATAGGATTTTGATAGCAGTTATCAAATGAAATGTAAAGGTTATTTTCAAACCCAAACCCAGGATGCTCCTCCAAGCATGAACAGACTGGCAAATGATCTGAATTTTTCCATTTTCTTAGCATTGTTCCTATGGATGTGTTTACCACATAGTCTGGCCTTGCAAACTTAAGTCAAAAAAAAAAAAAAAAGGAAAGGAAAAGAACAACCCAGGCAAAACACATACTGACAGAGCAAGGGCTGGATTTGATATTTCATTGCCAGGACACCTTGCTCTGGGATAAGAGTAGCAATGGGCAGGACTGGGATTCAGACTGTGTGAAACAGAGTATTCTGTTTTGCTCTCAGTGCTTCAGCTCTTTAACTCTGAGTACAATCAGGAGTAGGTACTTGGTATTCAGGGAAGGAAATGTGCCTCGTGTTGTCCAAACCTGGCTGAAAAGCCTCTGTAATGATGCCTGTTGACTTTGATGAGTTGGTCCCAGGCACAGGCAGTCAGAGCAGGCAGGCAGGCAGGAGGCTGGAAGGGCCTCTGGAGAAACCCACACAGCCTTCACACCTGAATCCATAGGAATCTGCTGCATGTCCAGTTTCTGGGTTTTAATCTTGCCAAGTTTACATTGGATTCATCTGTGCCTAAACTTTATCTGAGAATAGGAAAGGAAAGGGCTTGTTGTTGCTCAAACCAGAAAAGTCAGTCTTGAAATCAGTTCCCCAGCCTTGGTGAGGTGATGGACATCACAAAGAGGAACCATCAGCCCAACCACCTCAGGGCTGACCCTCTCCCTTGCATCCCAGTGTGCAGGGAGCACTTCCCCAGTGTTCAACACCAGCTGCCCCTTCTTCCATCACACTGGGCTGCAATCATATTTTTGAACAGCTCCTCAGTGTGACTTGTTTCAGATCCTCCTCTCCAGCTGTGTCTTTATCTAGAACTTGTCCCTCTCTGCTGGGAGGGACAAATTCTAGATAAAGATTCAGGGCTGGTCCCTTGTCAGCTGTGAATCACTCACCTGAAAGCTTGAGATCATCTGTCATTTCATCTGCCTGGTGGTCACAAATCAGTTGTGATCCCTCCAGTGGCTTTGAGGCCAGAACTGACTATTGCACTTGCCTGGCAAGATCTTCCTCTCTAAAACACTTCCATACTCTGCAGTGCTCGTGGCACTGGCAGCTGATGTTGGTTTTTGCAAATGAGCCGTGGTTCAGTGGCAGGAGGTGGGTGTGGAGCAGGGCAGTAAAGGTGATTGGTGACCACAGTGGTTATTTCCCACCGTGGGGCAGAGATTGTGCTCACTGCCATCACTTTCTGCTCGCTGCAACGTGGTTGAAGGTGTTGGCTTTTGCTGCCCTGTGGGCTCAACACTGAGTCCTGGTTAACAATGTGCCTGTTTTGCAGTCAAAGCCTTTATTCTCTTCCCATTTCTGAGGAGCTCAACACTGCAGAATCGTGGAGTGGTTTGGGTTGGAAGTGACCTTAAAGATCCCAAGCCAAATCTAGGCAGTGACACCAAGCTGAGGTTACCTACACAAGCTCCAGCTTGCTCACCCTTCCTGGGTAAGTGAGGCATCCCGTGGCATTCCAGCTGTCTTTTAACATTGTCACCATATTATTTTCATTGCTATTCACCACGAGCATCGATTGCTGGGAGAGCCTGGGAAGCAGCACGTGCTGTCAGTGACACACCAGCAGCTCCCTCTCTTCCCAGACCGAGTATTTACCCTCCCTTAGGAGCTTTCCTGGGCAGTGGTGAGGGCAGGAGGGGGCTGCCCATCTGCATGCTGCGTGTGGCTGTCACAGATATCAGACGTGGCATCATCTGAGGAAAATGTTGAACCACAAACTATTAAGAGGAAAAGGTTAAAGACCTCTCCCAGCAGCCCTGCCTGCCTTGCCCGAGCAGGAGGCTGTGCCTGCAGCACCCCCCACCCAGCTCCCGCTGGATGCCGCGTTCCTGTGTCCCGGAATGTGCGCAGGGAGGGCTGGCTGCGCTCCTGGGAGCTGTGCTCGGAATGGTGATGAAGTGACATCGTCATGGCAACACGTGCAGGTTCCCTGGTCGCCCAGCAACGCGATGCGGGCTGATGTCAGCTGCGTGCTGGCTTCCTCTGCTGGCTGCGCTCCTCCGATGTGTCCGGGAGATCGGTGGTGGCTCCGGCTGGGGTTTTTCATCGCTTGGACGTGCCCGTGACATCAGGATGATGAGGATGTTGTTTTGTGTGTGCACAGAGGGGAAGGGACCGAGATTATCTCCTCTGAGAGCCCTCATCCCGGGCGCTGCCTTGCTCTGGGGCACAGCTTGGTTTTAGAGGTCAGATAGAACTTAATCTTGTACTTACTGCAACTGCTTTGTGTAATACAGGCTTGAGGAGACACAAAGATGCCTTTAAGTGATTTTGTCTCGAGCTACACCTCTTGATTTTTGCATTAGTCCTGTCAAAGGTACGATATTTTTGGGGCATGAAGCAGCTGTAAACAGGTCTGATGTTTTCACAGCATGACAGCACATCGGTGCTGTAAGGGAAAGCTGCTGGCCTGATTTTTGTGCAGACCAGGTGCCTGCAGAGCTGAGTGACCTGTTAGCTGTTTCACGGGTCATCTGCAGTACAGCAAGACTAAATCCTTGTTCACAGTCACACTAAATCTCTGTCCACGACGTGAAACGGCGAAAGCCTGCAACATCCTTCTTGCTTAAGGGTGTGTTTCTTTATATGGAGCAGAAAAATGTCTTTACGGTGATGGGTGTGGCTTCAGTCTCTGCTGATGGCCAAATCAGGATCTACAGATGCCAGAGGGGTCTGCTAAATGAGTCTCAGTTCAGTGATGGTGAAGACCCAGGTAAGATGCAAGAGGCAGCTCATAAGGAGCTCACGTTGCACCCATCTTCTCCTTGCTTTGGAAAATGTGGTCCTCAGCCTTGGGAAGCAAATTAGCACTTTGATAGCCAGTGGCCTTAATGGAAGATGTTAATTCAATTAGCACAAAGCACTGGGCCTTTCAGATAGCTCTGCTCTGCTCCAGGTGGTGGGGAGGCAGCTCCTGTGAGCCCCAGGCACGAAGCAGCCAGGGAAATGTGCTTGGAGAGGGGTGTCCGAGGGCCCCACGCCCGTCAGCACAGTGCAAATCAGGCAGAGCTCGTCTTGTAGGAAAAGCAAAGCTCCTCAGACTCCTCCCCTGTCCTGAAAAGGGTGAGGAAGAGTCCCAGGCTGACATGAAGAGCTTTGTTCCTGACACCTCTTCTAAGGTCATGATGGGCTCTCATCATCTGGACCCCCGTGGTGAACATCAGCTGGAACATCATTTGGGAATAAAGAGCAACAGTTCAAAACAGGGGAAGCGGAATTAGAGCTGGGGAATTAACAACATGCAGCAAGTCCTTCCAGATCTACCAGGCCATCCATTTCTGCCTGCTTAGCCCTTTGTTTGTGCTGTGTGGATCAGTGGAAATGATGAAATACCTCTGGTGATGCTATGTATGGCCCGAGGAGAGAAGCAACAGGAGCCAGCCTGGAAGAGGGAAGGGACAGCAAGCCTTTAATGGGTGAGAATCTGCATTAGCAGGGTAACAGAGAGGGAGAGAAGCCAGGCCAGGATCAGCTCAGCCACTTGCCCTTTCTGGGAGCAGGATGGAGGTAAGGGATTCCTGCTTATAGACTTGTGACTGTGTCTTCTTGTGCTCTATGGGATGAGAAGAGTGGGCACTCAGCAAATCACACCACCCATGCCATCATTCATGAGCAGACAAAGCCCTGAAGGGTTTGGGCGAGTTGCAGTATAAAGGATAAAAGTCCCCTGCCTCAGCCAGGAAATCCATGCATGTCCCAATAATTACAAAATCTAAGAAGGGCCAATCATGAAAAAGAAATAAGCAAATAATGTAATAAATAATAAATAAAAAAGATTGCTGTCAGGTTTCATCAATATGGCACTGCCAATTCTGCAATGAAGTGTTTCAGAAGAGCCAGAAGAGATTTGTTTCCCAGGTTTCTCATCATCGGGTCCACGGGATGCAGGTGACGAAATCTGTAAGGAGATGGAGCTGAAGGCTTTTATCATCCCAAAGACAGATGGAATGGCTGTATACATCACTTCTCAAACATGCAGGGTGTTTTTTAGAGACAGCAGTCTCCAAACAGCTCTTCCACATGATCGATGGCAGCAAAAAGGAATCCGTCACTGTTTGGCTTCAGGCTTTTCACTCAAAACCATGTTTTACACCCTGTTTGCTCACAGAAGGAAAAAAAAAATTACTTCAACAAAAACTTTATTTATTTGCCAGTAAATTGCACAGAACCTGAAAAATGAGCATACCAAATTGGAGGTGCTTTTTCCCAGGTCACTTGCATGTGAGTTCCCAAGGTCTGATGCCGGACAGGCAGTCAGCCCCAGCAGGCAAACAGTTAACTCTTGCCCTGAAGCAGCCCTTTCTGGAATCTGCTTTTTTGATATTTTTCAGGGATTCTCATCATGCAGAAATTTCCTTCTGTGAAGCCTGTGTTTCTGGAGCAAAAATCAAAAGAGCCTTTCTAGATGCCTCCTTGTCAGGTGCTGTGGAAGTGCCAAGCTAAACAAAATTGCTGTTGTATTTTAAGACATATGCCTGGGAGAGGCTGTGGCAGGTTTTAAAAAGCCTCTTCAGTGTCATAGACCTTGACAGCAGAGCTCTTCTTCCTCTCATCACCTCTCCTTTCAATAACTCATACATCGAGAGTCTTCCTTTCTCTCTCTCTTTTTTTTAAATTTGTTCTCTCTTTTGGATATTAAAAACACTGCAGTTATTCTTTCTTCCCCATCCTGTCTGTCCCATTTGGTCATGTAAGTTCTTTGAAGGGATATACCTGGAGCAGTATCTCCAGCTTCACTCACAGGGCTGAGGCTCTATGGCTCAGGTAGGGATTCTTGGATTGCTCACATGGGAGCATTTTCTCCACAGTGCAGCATTTTTGGCTGAAAACTGACTTCTTTATTGCCAAAGAGGTGGCATTTCTGAGAGAAATGCAGCTTTTCCATCAAAACCCCCAAAAGCCTGGAAGCAACGTTTGTGTTCCACCTGCAAACACAAACGACTCCTTAGGTGGGCAAATCCCACCTCATCCTCAGGCTCCTCACCAGGTACAAACCCTGCCCCGGGGGAGGGGTGTATCCCAGAACCGCTGGAAACCTCAAGGAGGTGAGAAAGCTTGCCTTGTTTAAAGCCCCTCTTCTGCTGGCTGCTGTGTTTGGGTGAATGGTTTATTATTTTCTGCCTAATGGCTTTGCTGCCCAACCCATTCACAGAAAATCTGGGAGCAGCACCGGCCTGCCTCCCTCCCAGGAGTGGAAATGACAGTGCTGGCAGATGACATTTGCAGGGGGTTTCTTTTTGAGGGAAGGGAATTGTTCCTTTTATTTTTCGTTTATGAAAGGCTGAGAAAAGTCTCTCTGTTTGCAGATTGATCTGTTTGCTTTAGTTGTGTCCCATTTGATTGATTCCCTGGAAATCAGACACAACTAGCTTTGAGGAGGAGACCTTTTCCATGCTCTCAGCATCAAGCTTGTTCAAGAAAAGAGGGAATGCAAACCTGGGATAATGGCAGGCAGAGGCTGCTCTTGCCTGTGCACTGCCAGGCCACCAGCCCTCCCCATCTGTGCTGGACATGGCATTGCCCATGGGGTGGCTACAGTTCCTTGGTTCTGCTTCTTCCCACTTCCCCCCTGGGAATGGCAGCACATCCTAGAGACAGCTTTGCAGACTCCTTCTCAGGTGGCTGAGCTGAGGGGATTAAGGGTATCTGTGCCCCTTTCCAGCTATCTCACAGTTTGAGAGAATTTTAATTCTTCATTTTTATTTCTTTTTTGTGTTGTAAATACAACATGGGGATTGTTCTGGCACTTGGGAGGGAGGCACTGCCTTTGCTATTGCTGTTATTATTGATATTGGCACTGCTGCTTGAACACCTCCAGGGATGGGGCATCCACAGCTTCTCTGGGCATCCTGTTCCAGTGCCTCACCTCCCTCAGAGTGAAGAATTTCTTCCTAATACCTAATCTAAACCCACTCTCTTCCATTTTAAAGATGTTCCTCCTTGCCCTGTCACTACATATCCTTGTAAAAAATCCCTCTCCAGCTTTCTTGTAGGGCCCTTCAGCAACTTATTTCTGCATCTTCCCAGCCCTGCCTCCCTGTCCTGGGAGACCCTGGGTGCAAAACCCATCCCTGTCCTGGGCCTCTGGGGGCAGGGAAGGGCAGCAAGAGTGTTGTCCTGATTTGCTCAGCCCAAAGCCTGGCTGCAGAGCTGGCTTCAAGGCACAGGAGCTGTTTCTGTCTGTCCTGGAGGAGAAGGAGAGGGCAGGTTTTGGTTACTGCTGACAAAGCAAGCCAGGGTTCCTGCTTTGTACCCAAGCCTGGGTCTTCCTTCTCCTTGCCCCTGCAGCAGCCATGGGTGTGCAGCCACTCACCTCTGCATGTGGATTTTCTCCTCAGCAATCCCACCTTTCACCAGAAGGCTGAGATTTTCATCCCCACAAGTGAAAGGCAAGCAGAGGTAACCGCAGGGTGGGAGCCTGGCTCAGAGGTGGCCCCGGGTGCTTCCTGTGCTGCTCTCCCCATGGAATGCTGGTGTGAGCTGGGGCTGGCACTGGCTGGGGGGCAGAGGGGTCACAGGGCTCCGGCAGCCCCTTGGAGCTGGCTCCTGGTGAGGAGCAAACCCAGGAGAAGCAGCAGTGAAGCCACTGAAGCAGAGCAGGGCCATGGGAGCTGCAGCCTCCAGGTAAAACACAGCTGGGGCTGGGAAAACAGGAGATGGTGGAAACAGCTGAAGGCACTTGGCAGCCTTTTGACTCCCAGCAGAAATGTTCTGCAATGTTCTTAGTGGAAGAGAAGGAAATTTTGCAGAAACAGGGAAGTAAGAAAATGGTCTGGGTGAACTGGTTCCTAAGGATGCTCTGGGATGGGTGTTGGCAAGACCTCCAGGATTCCTTACTGCTGGAAAGACCTGCTCACCATCCAGCACTTCGTTACTCTTGGAAAGACCTTTCCAGTACCCACCCCAACTATTTCTCCCTTTTTTAACCCACACAACCCTGGCTCACTCCATTTTTCCTCTCAGGTCCTTTTAAGAACACCCGTGGTGGTTGTCACTGTGGCACCCCTCTGTCCTCTCAGGGCAGGGGCTTGCTCCAAAGTGGCTTTGTGGCAGCTGGAGGGGAAAAGACAAAGTGAGAAGAAGAAGTAAAAGCCAAAAAACAAGGGTGAGGACAAGTGGTAGCAATTTGCCTCCCAAGTTGCTCATTCCAAGCGTGCTTGAGCACTGCCTTTGCATAATGTGTAGGGCTATATTTGTCCATGAGACAGAAAGGGAGAGAGACAGAAAATATTTTTCCATTGATGTCATTCTTGCTCACTTTTTCCTCTAAGAAAATCAATGTCCTCTCCAGTCCTTTCCATTCACAGCCCTGCCCCTCCTGAGCAGTGCTGTGCTGGATTCCTCTTGCTAGTGGTGGAATTTCTTCTGGCTCTTCCCCTGGCAAGCATCTTCTCCCCCTCTCCTGTTCCAAATCTCCCTGTTCCAAATCTCCCTGTTCCTCTACCTCCCCTCCCCTTCACACAGGAGTGGGGCATGGAAAGCCCTTTCCTGGGGCTGGTTCCCAAGGGTTCCAGACCAGCTGCAAAGGAGAGGCTGTGGTGGGAATGAGGGGTGATGGTGTCTCTGGAGGGGTTCTAGCACCCCAAGGCAGGTGCTGCTCTAGGCTGGGTGACTGCCTGTGCAGGCTGAGGTAGCTTGGAGGTGATTTCAGAAGCTGCATTTCCCAAGGGTGCTCATTAGCTTGTCTGAAGGCCACCAGGAAGCCAAGAGCAGTTTCTTGATCTAAAATAAAAACTTGAAATGCATGTATTTCAAGCAGATCCTGGTTCCTGATCCTGGGATATGCCCTCCTCCCGTGCTCAGGGAGATGTTCAGCTCGAGGAATGCAAAGTTTTTCTCTAGCAAATCAATGTCCTTGAAACATCTAACATTTTTCTAGCATAGCCAGGGGAAGTTTTCCTGTGAGAGGCAAAAATGATCACAAAATTGTGATTAAACTTGATTTCCTTTTTGGCTTTAAATTAACCTGACAGCTGGAGGATTTTTGTATCACCCAAGGAGAACTATATGGTAATATTGACATTTCTTATTCCCTAGGTGCTAAACCTTCAAAAATGCAGAGCCACAGCTGTGCAATTCAGAAGGAGATGCAGCACATTTCTGTGCCACTGTTAGCTCAGTGTTAACTTCTTCTGGAGCAGAGAGATGCCACTGCTTTCCTCAGCAGAGCCTTGGGGACCCTGGGGCAGAGGACAAGCAGCAGCAGGGAAGTGTTCAGGCCAGAATCTCTCCTTGCCTGCTTCCCCTGGGCAGTGGAGGCACCTCTGAGCTGGGACTGGCACAGTTTGGTGTCTCAGCAGAGCACAAGAGGAAATCTTCTTTAGAATTTTAAAGTTTGGGTTTGTAAATGGGTGCCAAATAGGAAAGTAGTCCCAGTCTAGCATAGACCAGAGTCAATGTGAAGGTGTGGTGCTAACTGGTCTGCCTTGCAAAGGACCCAAACTCCCAGGAGGTGCCCAGAGCTGCAGTCCAGCCCTGGCTGTCCTGTCTGGCACTCACATGCAGCTCCTCCCTCCCACTTTAACTGCTGCCTGACCTGCCCCTTCCTGCAGAGACAAGGAGCTGGACTGTGACCTCCTGATTCAGTGCCAGAAAAGTGGGTTTGGTGTTTGGTTACTGATGCCTGCTGGCTAAAATGCTGGGGAGGTGGGCACTGTGCTTCCACTGAGATGTCTTCCCTAAAACTGTCATCCCAGCTTGCATGTGTTCAAAGTATCTCCTGTTTATTGTCTGTTTCCCTTCTGTGCTGCAGTGCTTCATTTCCAGGGAAGATCAATAAAGGAGTTAAGCTAGCTGGGTCTCAGGGCATCTCTGACAGCAGCTCTTCCACTGCCTTGCTCTTTGGAGGGTCTGCATTATGTTGTTCAAAAACACTCCAGCATGTTTCAGGGCAAAGCTTGTCAGACCCTCTTCACTGGCTGATTTTTTTGCTGTGCTTCTTTTTTCCCCCTAAACAAAATTTATGATCCAGCTCAAGTGCTGGAGGGCTGCTTACTGTAATGCTTCTAACAAAATTTATGCTGAGATCCCCCTTTCCCCTGTCACCCAGTCCTCTGGTTTTCCTGGAAAAACAAAACAAAGCAAAACAAAACAAAACAAAACCCCACAAAAACATCTGTGAAGCCAAACATTGTGTACCAGCAGCCAAAGCCCCATCCCTGCAGGTTACTGTTCTTGAGAGCAAGTTCACATCGAGCTTTCTGGTGTGTTTGCTCTTGGACTGATGGGGCTGCAGATAGAGAGGGAGAGCAGGAGCAGATCTCTTCAGGGTGGAAGAAACAATCCTTGTGGGAGGCACAGAGCAGGGGGACCACTAGAGCACTGCCCTGATCTTTGCTCAACATCATCAGAGTCCAAGGAAAACTGCAGGGTCAAGAGCCGTGTGCTCTTGTGCAAAATGTCTTTGGGGTAACTCCAGGAATAGCTGAGAGACCTCCCAGGAGAAGAACCCCTGAGGAGCTTTCCTGGGCTGACTTCCCTGCCTGAAGCACTGCTGATCTGGGAGGGGGATGCCCACCAGCCTGGAGCCCCCACTCAGCTCACACAGCCGAACATCCCTGCATGTGGGGCAGAGGTGGGAGGCTGTCACACAGGAGGGCAGCACAAGGGACAGAGATTCCCAAGCCACAAGTGGAGCTCACAGCTGCAAAACCTTCCTGCTGGAAGTGGTGAAGCCAAGTAGCTGCATCCCTGCCTGGAGCAGCAAGCTGCTGGAGGTGGATCCTGTCAGTGTGACAGTGGCTCTGCTGTGATGGAGCAGGACAGAAGAGCCCAGGTCACAACCAGGCCTTGCCTTACCCCTGCTCCTGTTGGAGCCCTGTGAAGTAGGAATGAACAAACAGTGGAGAAAGCCCTTTACTCAGCCTTTTTCTGAAGCAGAGCAGATGGCTGTGGCACAAGGCAGCTCCACAAGATTACTTGGGATGGGAGCCACTGTCACCTGGAGGCAAAGCTCAGCCCAGCGAGGGCTGCAGGCAGCCACTGCCCGGGACATGCCATGCCAGGAGCTGTGCTTTGCCCCCTGGACACGTGGGCATGGACACACACACACACACGTGTGCCCAGCTGCCTCCTCAGGGCCCTTCCTGCACATGCAGCCATAAAAGGATTCCAGCATGGTTGCATGAGATTTGGGAAAAGGCAGATTAGAGGGCTAACCAGGGGCAAATGCAATTATGGGAAAGTAGTCCAATAAATAGAATTATGCTCTGCCACCCCAGCAAAGGATTTTGCCTTGAGTAAATTTAGGGTGATGGGAGATTAGGCACTGGACATGGAAATTACCAAGGATCTTGGAACAGCACAGTGCATGCTGCCGAAGGAAAAGTCCCAACATCCTTACCTGCGTTGGTCAGTGTTTGCTTGGATGCTGCTTTGGGCCAGGCTGACCCTTTTCCAGTGTGGACAGCCAAGGTCAGCATTTGGGTAGGTGCCTTCTCCCTGTCCCCTGCCACAGCACAAGCAAAGATCAGACTTGTCCTGCTCTGTGGCCTGTCAGTAACCAAGTGACTTTTCTTCATTTACCTCCACAAGGGGAGGAAGAGCTCATTCTGCCTGCATAACTTCACCAAGCACAGGTGATCAGAAACATGTAGGACTCTTCATTTCCCATAGTTATTAACCAGCCAGCAGCAGGTTTTTCCACCTTGATAGTCCTGTTCACTGGCCAGTCAAAAAAAAAAAAAAAAAAAAAGGGCCCCTTTCTTTATTGTGAGCATNAAAAAAAAAAAGGGCTCCTGACAATCTTGCAAATGATCTCACAGCAGCCCATGCTCCATTTCCCTTGTAATGTCACTCTCACCTGCCTTTTAAATACTTGCAGGGATGGTGACCCCACCACTTCCCTGGACAGTCAGTTCCAAAGCTTGGCAAACCTGTCCATGAAACTTTTTTCCTAATATCCAACCTAAACCTCCCTTGGTGCAACTTGAGGCCATTTCCTCTCGTTCCATCAGACATGGTAACCTTTGAGCAGCAGCAATCTGACTACAGACAGGAACACTGAGCCCTCTTGTCCAGCCAGATCAGCCAGCCAGCTAAAGAGCCTGAATATCAAGTCCAGTATTGAAGAGCATAAAAGGTTACTTGGCTGATGCCAAGAAGCCAATCAGTGAACCTGAGCAGTTGTTGGTCATCATTTCCTATTATCTAGTTGTTAACACTGGGGCATCAGCACCTGCAGGGTTTGGGTCTGAGATCCTGCCACTCTCTGTTGGCTTTAAAGGTGCTGCTGCTGCCACCATCCCCACCATGCTGCACTAAATCTCACCCTGCCAGGAAATGGCTTCGAATTGGAGCTCTTCCCATAGTGCCAACTGAGCCTAATTAAAATGGGAAAAGAGTTGCTTTTCCTCAGAGAGAAAATAGGTTTTGAGAAAGGCACTAACTCGGATGTTGCTGGTCTCCCCCTCCTCATCACACAGATCCAGACCCATTAACCAGACCTTTTGGTAGGAAAGCCATGCTGAACCCAGAGTGTGCTTGCTCCAGCCTTGCTCTGCACTTGGACAGCCAAGGACAGCCCAGACTCCCCAGCTGCTGGGGCTGCACTCTGGGATACAGACCATGGAACAGATGCAGCACCCAAATAGCAAGAGCCTGGCCAACGCACCAGCTGGAGGGGAGAAACAGGCCCAAGCTCTGCCTGCCTAGTGCTGACAAGGAGAAAAGGAGGCTCAGAGTGGACCTTACTGTGCTCTGCAACTCCCTTGTAGTCAGCTGGCTGTTGGTCTCTTCTCCCAGAGAGCAACAGGACAATGATATTAGGAAATATTTTTTCACCAAAAGGGTTTCCAGGCTCTGGAACAGGCTGGCCAGGGAGGTAAATACTTCCACCATCCCTGGAGGTATTTAAAGACATGTAGATGTGGCAGTTAGGGACATGGCTTGGCAGTGCTGGATTAATGGGTGGACTCAAAGACCCTAAAGGTCTTTTTCAACCAAAATGTTTCTGTATTTCAGTGGTGCTCTACAGCTCAGCACCAGGGCCTCACCCTGCTGTTCCCTACTGGCTCCAGTTTAGTGCAAAGAGGCTGAAGGACACAATGCAATGCTGCCATCCCCTGCCTTTGGAAACCCCAACCCAGGAATCCCACCTTCTCCCCTTCAAAACCCACTTAAAGGTCAAGAGAGATTTTCTCTTTTCTTTTCTTTTCTTTTCTTTTCTTTTCTTTTCTTTTCTTTTCTTTTCTTTTCTTTTCTTTTCTTTTCTTTTCTATTTTCTGATCTTCTTGCCTCAGAACTCATGCAATGTAGCTGGGTCACAGGCTCGAATTTTGTCCTGGAAAAGGATTCCTGAATTTGAAAGCTGAGCAGCTCACAGCATCCCCTAAACTGGATCTCCGGGCCAAGGCCACCAAAGTGCTGGATCAGGCCAGCTGAAAGTCTCCTGACTCCAACAGCAGACCCTGCGAAAGGTTTAATGCCTGCAACTAATTTCCTCATGAACAGGAGGGGATGCCTTTGTGCATGGTACCCCTTGACTGATTCCTCTCTATGCAGCTGCCCAATCACTTTTCAAAGCTCTGCGAGGGTTTGGCAGCCCCAGCAGCTCACAGAGATGAGCTCTCCCATTTCCAGGCCGTGGAAAGCAGTACCTCATGTGGCCTGTTTTGAACACACCAGCAAGAGATTTATCTGCTGCTCCTGGTTCTTGTGTCACAGGACAATGAGGGGACCTGCTCTCACCATTGCAAGCAGCTCATCTCCAGACTAAGATATATATTATACTATTATTTCTATAGACTTATGTATTTAATGACTCCTCAACCAGTAGCTGCTCAGAAGACTTTCATTACCTTCGGTGCTTTTCTCTGTACATTTTTCTGCTCTTCCGTGTGTGGAATCCGGAGGTGGGTGCAGCACCTTCAGGACAACCCCCGCAGTACCAACCCAGGCTGCGAGAAAAGAATCCTTTTTTTTTTTTTTTTTTAAAAGAAGTCTGAAGCTCAGAGACTNTTTTTTAAGAGGGGTTTAACACCTCTGACGCCAGCATCACCCCCAAGGTGCTCGCAGCTCGGTACCGCGGGTGGGAGCGCAGTGCGCGGTTCAACCCTGCCATCTGCAGCTGCCGCCGCGAACTGCGCCAGCACCGCCGCCCGCACACGAGCAGCACCTCCCCGGGGATAAATAACCTCCTCCGCTGAGCCTTCTGGGTGTCAATTCCCGCAGGTGAGAAGGGCAGGGACAGGGTTTGAGCATAGCCCTGAGGAGGGAATACACCGTAAATGCGATAAAGCCTTGTATCGAATGATGGAGTAGTTAAAACACACGCCCCCGGCAAATTGAGATTAGCCTCGGGGGGGGTGGCTGCTTATCAGCAGCGCAGGGGGCGTACAGCTTGGTGTTGTTGCTGTTGTTTCTCAGAAGTTCTGACACGATCTATCCATTTCAAGGGGGGGAAAAAGAAATGTTTGTTCAAATACTTTGCCCAGGAAATTCCGACTCGCCAAAGCTTTGTATGCCTTCAGAGCTTTTCTCATAAAATCGTGCAATGGTTTGGGTTGGAAGGGACCTTAAAGATCAATCCCCTGCCACCACCCTGCCCCTGTCCCTCTGAACCACCCCCAGCTGGATCCCACCTTAACTCTAGGAGCTGTCACAATCCCCATGCAGATCTCCCCTGTGCTGGAGGAGAATATTGTGCTCCATCCATCTGAACTCCTGTATTATACATGATGTGGCACATCCAAGGATTAATGAAGTCTTCATTAAATCAGAGCATATCTCATCAAAAAAAAAAA
>VXAC01007671.1:756001-803178 GCA_013399225.1 Rhipidura dahli
AAAAAAAAAGAAAAAAGAAAAAAGAAACAATCTGTTCCTGACCTAAAAATTTCCACCTCTGACTTTCTATTACTGGGTACACTTGAGTCTCAGGCCTCTCTAAAGACTCTTCCCTTGTTCATTCAAAAGTGAAAGGGAGTTTTGGAAATCCTGTTCCCTTTTTTATTGACTCACTGTGGAGCTAGAGAAGGGAATAATTCTCCTGTGCTTTGGTTGCTTGGACAGAATCAATTCATCCATAAAGTGTCTTGAAAGCCATGAGTATCTGCATAAAGGCCTAATGCCAGCTTTTTGTTTGGTTTGCTTTTTTTTTTTTGTTAATGCTATGTTAGAAGTACATCATTACATTCAGATAATCAAAGGCTCTTGCTTGGTATCTCATGCAAAATTCCCATCTCAGTAACAGCAGTCTGTTCATCAGAGAAATGATTTATTTATTCTTAATGTGTGACTCACTAATCCCTCTGATGTAGGTCAGTGGGAATGTGTGTCAATCCACCACCAGCCTGGCAGCACAGAGGGCACATCCTGAGGCACAGCCCTGATGGCTCAGTGATGACACCACAGCTTCCTGAACCTCTCAGCAGCTTTGCAAGCAGCTTCTCACCCTTGCCTTCCTCAGTTTGGAGCTTCCAGCTCAACAAAGCAAAGCTATTTGCTCAGCCTGCTGCCTCTTGGATGGGACTGCTGTCCAACAGCATGACCCTCTCCCAACCTCGGGGATGAGGGGAGTAATAAGGCCTTAAAGTGAAATTGCATGAGGGTAAAACCCCAGAAATTGTTTTTACAAATGTGGTTTAATGGGAAAAGGCTTCTTCTATCCCATATTCTGAATTTGGCTTTAAACCCAGCCCTCTGTCTAAGAAGTGCCTGCAAGGCTGTGCCTTCACATCTCAGCAGCAGAGCTGAGTGATTACAGATGTCTGCCTTTCCTAGGACTTGTTCACATGAAGCAAACATTAAGTAAGAGAGCTGGATCTGCTGCCTGCTCCAAGAGCTGAGCCAGAAGTGCTGTTTCCCAGCATCTGTTAGCACGGAGCTGTCAGGTGAGCTGCCTGTCAGTGCCTGGAGGGACATGGGCTTTGTAAACCCTCCAGGTTACCCCTGTCAGCACCAGGAGCACAGGCAGAGCCTGCAGCAAACAGCCTTTCCCACAGATGTGGTGACCCAGGCCCCCATGCAGGAGTATGCTGAGATCTCTTAGCTTGCCTGGTGTGACTCTCCCAGGCCCCATGATTTTGTTCCAGGGCAGTAAAACACAGAAACCACCCCAGAGCATCTCTGCAGTCACCTCAGGCACAGGCACTTGCTGGAGGGGCTGGTGCTTGCTCTAGGAAACTTCTGAACTTGCCTTTGCTTCCCTGTACTCAGGCCCATCCGTGTCCAACTTCTTATTCACTGCTCCTCCTTCTTTATTCCAGCCAGGCCATGGAGTGTCCTCCTGCCCCATCAAAGTTCAGGGAGTTTCTGATGCCTCCTTTCGGGAAGGAGGAATGATGGCAACCCCTCCCCAGGCCAGAGCCAACACCCAAACTAGGAGTTTGCAATGCTGAGTGTTAAGAAGACCACTTAGAATCCAGAATTCCCCCTCTGCTGCCTTTAAAAGTGAGAATTCTGCCCAGCAGCCAGGACCCAGAAGAAAATGTCCAGGTCCACCACAGCACATCGCTCCTTTTGGCTTCCTAATATCTTCAGCCTAATGTGGAAGGCTTTGTCCAAGGGAACTCAGTGGGAGCCAATGATATCTGGAAGCCATGGGTCAGGTGTTCAATTCATCTTCTAAATTCGATTAAACATTGTGCTGGCCATTACTGATTACCTCAAAAGCTTGAAACTGTTTCTTTTTGTCTAATGGGGGAAAAAAAAATCCAATGGTTTCATCTGATATAATAATGAAAAGGAAAGTTTTTATGCCAGTGTCTAGGAGAAACAAAAAAAGTATCAGAAAAAGAAAAATCTGGCACTCACAGCTACAATTTCTTTTAACCATTCTTCTTGCAATCCAGTAAAATCAAGACAGCCTGACAATCTCAATTTCCTTTCTCTGACTTCTAGAGCAGTTTGAAAAAAAACCCCAAAACCCCAAATCCAAACAACTAGACACATCAACATTTCTACAGGTTAATGACTGTGTTTAGGTCCTGCAAATCATTGACACTGTTGGTAAGTGAAGCACCTTCCTGCTCCATGGATGGAGATGTGACTTGTGTCCCTCAGAGGTAAGGAGAGGGGGTTTTAGGCCATGAAATCCAAGGATGATGGAGAAGAGTCAGCCCACAGCTGTGCCTCCCACCTTGTCTCAGCATTTCTCCCTGCATGGAGCTGGGAGCCATCAGTACAGCCCAGCTCCTCAGCATCAGGCACACAAAACAAGCAAGGAGGACAAGGAGGGTGGATGGAAGACACAGGATGGGCAAGAGCCATTCCTCCCACTTTTCACTGCAATATTCCCACAAGTTTTTTATTGTGAGGCAGCTCTACTCCACTAAGCTGCTTTTTCTCTGATTTCAAGCTAGAAGATCGTTTGCAATCTGCTCTGCTGACTCAAAATGCCTATGGGATATCACCCTAGGGAATACACATTCTATTGAATACCAAGTACCTTTCACATTGGCAATAGTATTCCCTCCCTCTCTCTCCATGGCAGGTATTGCAGCTCAGAGCCTGGGAATGCTTCAGGAGATGCATTCATCATCTGGCTGAATAATTCAGCGTGTGGAGATGATACATTTCCTCCCCTTTTCTTGAATGCACTGCTTTTAAATGCATAGTACTGTTTGCACAATAATCTCTCATCTCTCACAGCCAGCCATGACACAGAGGTATTTCTGTGGCAGCTTTGCCTTTGATGCTGGATGGCATCAAATCTAATGGATGGCATGTAAAGCAAGGAAATAATATTTCCTCAAGTGGAAAGCTGTGTGTATTATTTAGCCTGCACCAGCCTTACCTGGGCCAGTTTTTCTCTCAGGGAAGGGACATGGGCTGGGTCTCCCAGACCTTTGGCATCCCAGAAACAATGCCAAATTTTCCTGAGGTGCTACAACAAAGATCCTTCCCATAGTGGTTTAGGGAAGGAGGGGCAAGGGAAGCACTTGGATTTAAGTCTTGCAATCCTTCAGCCCTTCCCAGGGGCTTTGTGGGGAGAAGGTTCCTGCCTGCCAAGTGCTGCGAGCAGTGAGACAAGAGCTCAGGCCAGGGAGCCTCTAGATGTCACTGCCAGGCAGCAGAAAGGGACCCCAGAGCCACAGCGGGCTGCAGGGACACGGTGGCAGTGGCCAGCCTGGTGGGGACACTGGGAAACCTGCTCTGAAGAGGACTTTGGGACTGCTAGAGCAGCCCCCTCCCCAGGGCTGGGAATGTGCAGCTGCTGCAGGATGGGACCAGGTGCAGGGAGTGCAGCCAGAAACTGCAGGTTAATTGCAGTTCTGCAAGGAACTGCCAGGTGAGAGTGAAATGTCTGAGCTGCAGCCCTGCAGCAAGGAGATCCTAAAGACAGGGAGATCCTAAAGACAGGGATATCCTAGAGACAGGGAGATCCTAAATACAGGGAGATCCTAAAGACAAGGAGATCCTAAAGACAGGGAGATCCTGCTGAGGCTGTGCTCGAGAGTGCCAAAGAGAGCTGGCACCCCCCACCAGAGAAGTGATCCCAGCATTTGTCTGTGCTCCTGCTGAGCCACCTGGACACGGGGAGGGCACTCTCCTGACAGAATTTCCATTGCCTCCTACTCAGAGAAGGACAGGTACCACTCTTGAGAAAAGGTCACCATCTGGCTGAGGGTTGTAGCAACAGCTGAGCGCTCCCAGACACCCCTCCAGGCTGCACCCTGGAATACCAGTCCCTCACTGCTGCACCCCTGCTTGAGAGGGGCCTGTCAATCTGCAGCCCATGCTCAGGGCATTTGCTGTGGCTGTTCCCTGCTTTGGGAAATGCATTGCTGTAAGAAGCAAAAATAAAAAGTCATTAGTGCACACACCATAAAGTGCACGGGCCAGTGGGCTGCTCACAGGCAGGGTCAAAGCCAGCCTTCCCCTCTCCAGCCATGCACGTGGTTATGGAATAATGAGCCTTTTTTTTTATTTTTTTTTTTTTAGCTTGAAAAATGTTACAGTTATTCTGTATAAATTGCAGCAGCAGTTTCTCTGTGAGAGACCTGAGGCACGGCAAAAGGTGGAGAGGGAGGCTCAGTTGCTCCACAAGTGGCCATGGACACTGCCAGCCTCCCATGCCACAACAGCAGGAGGTGTTCACTGAGGCATGGGCATCAAGCCACAGCCTCCAAGGTGCCTGGGAAAGCCTTGATCCAGGCTGCATGCTCAGGAAACAGACCCTGTAGGTAAAACATGTGAGAACTTTCTCTTCTGCCCATCTTGCCATGATGTGGGCACAGCCTTTGCCAGGCAGATGCCTTTGGGTCTCAGGAGAAGGGCAGCAAACAGCAGGGCTTTAAGATTGCATCCAGAGATTATGCCTCTGCAGGGTCAGCTGCCACCACTTCTGCACCAAAGTCCCTCTAATGCTAATGGTTGGCTTAGATCCTACCTAATTTCATCAGCTCCATATCCCATCTCCTGTGCTAGGGAGTTCAGCATCACTAATCTCATCTGCTTCAGCCTGCTTCTTACCCTCCTAAGGGCTTTAGCCTCATGAAGATTTAAAAATAGAGCGTTTGTTTGAGGTCCTTGTCTTCAATTTCTAACAGCAGATTCTCTCAGGGCTTTTCAGACTCGTGTCCCTGAGGACTAGGAAGTGATTTTAATCAAAAAAAATTAGAGATGATATTATCATAATTGGATGAATCTCAGAGCCTTCACAAGTGCCAGAAACCTCATGGGGCCCATACTCACATTTCAGAGCTGGCAAATACAGATGAAGGGGCCTGAAGATTTTAATAGGGGCAGCATCCCCACAAAGTTGGCCTTCACAGCCTAATCACACTCAGATGAGATGGAGAAGTTTTCTCTCTCTCTCTCTAACACCCAGCTGATCTGAGCTGCCTTTGTGTTTTCAGTGTTGGCCCCTGTATTTGTGAAATGTATTAAGCTTCTTGTTGCTCTTGGTAATAATAGTCACTGCTGCATTATGGCCAAATCATTGCTTTTCTCCCTTATTGACCCTTTTTTTTTCAGGCTACCAAACACCCTTGACTTTGCTTGTGGGATGGTTAATCAACAAGTCTGTCACAATGATGGATTCCTCCTGGATTGTTGCTTAATTAGCTTGGTTGGAGGTATAAATCAAGTGGAATACCAATTCTTCCAGTGCCACAGACAGGCAGCCATGCTCAGCTTGACAGCAGTGAGTTATTACTGTGCCCCAGTGCAGGATCAGCCTGCAGGCACCAGCCTGCAAAGCCACAGGGGCCACGGGTGGGGGCCTGAGAGTGCTGCTGTGCACAAAGCACAGAACCACACGTGTCTGGGTGAAGGGCTGGTGGGATGGAGCTGAAGGTGGGCTCTGCAGCAGCTCTGTGCCTGGGGACACCCCCAGGGACGCTGCTCACGGGGACACAACTCATGGATCACGGATGTTTCTCACCTGGTGTCTGTGTCTGCTTTTTAATGAAGAGGAGACATTTCAGTCAGTGGCCAGACTGAGTTATGAGACAAGGATCTTTGCCTCCTGACGGGCACAATTGCCTTCCACAGAAAGGCAATTATGCATCGCAACAAAAGGGGAAGTAATACATGGGCTTCAAATTGAGATTTTTAAGATTGATCTTAATGGCTTGGTATTTTTATAGATGAGGTTTTCACACAACAAGAATGTATTTAAACCAGTCGACTTGAAGTGAATTTTGCAACTTTAACAGAGATGACTTCTCTGTAGCTACAAAGAGCTTGTTCCCAGCAGGTCTGAGCCATCTCGAGCACCCCTGAACTGTGTGGTGGAAATCATCCAGAAGTACTTCAAGTTTTTTCATTACCCCTTTTGAATTCCCCATCTAAGCCTCATAAACCTTCCTCTGAAATGGTTCCTTTCTATAAAAATAAACCTTTTTAGCAAAGCATATTTATTTTTTCCACGGCCCCCTTTTTATCTTCTCTCTTTGCCAACATTTGCAGAGGGCTTAAATTGGTGATTAGCAATTTCAGGTGGGATGTGTAATTCCCACTTTGGAGAAGGAATCAGTTTGTTCAAAAATTTCTGAAAAAAAAATTAAAATAATCTCATTTTACTGATTACCCCTTCCTCTCATTTTCAGTGGCAGAGTGGGTTCAGTGGCCCCTCTTGCCTAGGACCCACCTACATGAGCAGTGCTCTCCAAGCTGCTGAACGAGGCACTGACACAGACTGGGCTCATGATAACAAAGACCTGGGTCTCTTCTTTACCTTGTGATGTAGCTGCTGCTCCAGTGTGCAACATCTCCCTGCCAAAGGGGTGAATCTGCTGCTGGTGTGTGGATGCCTCAATGGAAACTTGTGCAGAGGGTCTGGGTGAGGCACGGTGTGAATTAAATTGCCATGGCAACCCTGGATTTCTTTCACCCATCGACATTTGCATCCTTCTTTTCTGGCATTTTCACAAACAGACTCTTCAAAGATTATTTTTTTTCAATAGCTGAGTGGGATAGATCACTAAATTTGCTGTTATCGCCATGATAAAAAAGTTTGAAAATGAAGTTCATGTGTGGGTACAGAAAGGTTACAGTTATTTTGCAGGTTTAAGTTAAATTTTTGAGCAGAAATCATGTCTGAAGAAGCCCTTCATTTTTGAAGACATCAGGACAGAGGAAGAGAATGCAGTTCAGATAAACCTGTCTATTCCCAGACAGTACCAATATAGACTCAGGAAGTCAGAAAAAAGCACTGAACAATCTGTTCTATATCTCTAATATGCCACCCCACTGCTGTAGCAAATAAAATGGAATCCCTACAGTTGATGAGCTCAAAAATGCTCCAGACTTTTTTTTTTCCTAATTTATTGATAAAAAGTATAAAGAAAATCAAAAATATTTGGGTGTTATTTATGAATTATGACTAATTTCTTCAATCATTTTCTGGCACTTATAAATGGCACACAAGAAAATTAAGAAATAATTCAAATAAAACTGTGTCTTAATTGGTTTCCAACCTACATCTTGTACACTCCTTTCACACAGAAGGAAGGGATCTGTTCTTCTGATTTCTGTACTATTTACAGGAAGACGAGAGGAGATTACAATCAACACTTCCAGCTTGCCCAGACCATTAAGTATAACCAGCTTGTGCTTTCATTAGCAATTCTTCTCTCCCCAAGGCACCTCCAGTGTGCCTGGAAAGGACTCTTCATCCCAACATCTGAGTGCCACCAAGCAGAAGGACACCTGGCTTCACCCCTTCACAGTGGTTTTTCAAGAACTCCGTGGATGGCTGTTGTGTGGGATGGCCCTGGGCACTGCTCTACTGAGGAGGGAGAGAAGTCACCTAAAACAGAGGTAAAGAGACTCACTCAGAACACAGCCAGCTTCAGGTCAGCCTTTAGGAATCACTAATGGGAATATTTTTGCCAAGAGAATTTCTTCAGTGAATGCCAAGTGTGTTTTCCCACATTAATCACAGTTTGTTAGGCTCAGGTTCAATGAGGGTCCTGTGCCATGACTGCCCAGGCTCCAGCTGCAAGTGTCTGCTAAATTGCTCAAGTGAACTACTTACAAACACCCTACAGGCAGGATTTCATTGCAAACTGGAAAGTGAAAATTATGATTAATTATATATTCCCAGAAGTTATGATCAGTTTATGAATGATTCATGAAAAAAAAAAGATGACTAAATAGACTATGAATATAATTTGCAAGCAATAATTTAAGCAACTTCATCTCCAAAGGCAAGGTCCTTCTCATATTTACCTCATGATAGTGTGCAGTGCAAGTGCTGGGTGCAGTTGTTGTGAATATTCTGTTTCCACTCATCAGAATGAGGGTTTGCACCATCCACTGAGCTCTGAATGCAAAGGGCAGAATTGCAAACAAACAACTGTTTGCAAGCAGAGCTCAGAGGGCTGAAAGCATCAGAGGGCTGAAGCCCAGCTCCAGCTCCTACACTGGATGTAACCAGGAGCCGAGAGAGAGAGGAGCAGCAGGGCACAAATGTTATCCTGGAGTCAAGGTGAAAGACATGGAGCCATGCCAGCCTTGGCTCTGAACCCACCATGCTTTCTCCCTGGGGCAGTGTAATTTAAACCCCAGTTACACATTGCCCCTTCCAACTTCTCACCAAAGCTGGCATCCCAAGCAAGCTGCCTTCAGGAACAGGGTGTGAGACAGCAGAGATGCTGTTCTGCATTATTTATTGTTGTCATTCCTGTCTATAGGAAGGCTTCTCTGGATGCAGCTCGTGGATTTCAGACAATGTCATGGGTTTGGGTTTTTTACTCCACTTTTGGACCGGGCTGACAAGGAAAGTGTCTGACTTTGCCCAAGGATGTTCCACAGATTCCTGGGGTCAACCACCCCTCCACTGCACGTTTTCTCTAAGGATTGGGTTTCATCCCTGTTTTCTCCTCAGTGAGAAATGTCTGGGACCAGCACTTACACTCTAAATGGCTGGGAGAAGTACAATGGCTGAGATGGTTCTTGGTGTATCAACACCCCAAGCTGTGCAGGAAAGGGCAGATTCTTTCATGAGAACCAAGCAGCAAAACTGGAAAGTCCAGAGGAAAAAACCCCTCTCTAGGCATGACATTAAGCAAGCAAACATCAAAAGAAGCACAAGGTAGGGACTGCTGTTCAAATGTAAACTAAATCACATAATTCAGTTAAAAATGTGAAATCAGACTGACCAAGAAATCTAAGTTGCCTTGTATACCCACCCTTTATTTGACTCTGGGTAAGACATTTGCTGCTGTGTAAGATGTGCAGAGGTAATTGCACCCCTCAGAAGAAGACCAAAAAAAAGAAGTCCTGATCACTCTTCTATTATCTCAGGTAGGGACAAGTTTCAGTTGAGCCATTGGTGGGGTGCTTGACTGGTCAGGTCATCAGCAATTCCCCAGAAAAAAAAGCCTAAAGTCCAATTCCCTTTGCAGCCCCTCTCATGCCACAGCTCTCACCCCTTTCCCTCTTCCTCTCACAGCTCCTCCTCTCAAACCCCCCACAACCCCAGGCTGAGCTTCCTGCAAGGGCCCCACTCACATTCAGTGTGGCCCCCCTAAGGGCCCCACCCTCTCTTGTCAGCACTGAGGAGATGTCTTACCATGAGCTCCAGCATCTCTTTACGTGTACATGACAAGAGTCAGCCACTGGAAAAAGGAGAAGAAAAGGGGAATTTAGACAAGGATGGTACACCAAGTCTTCAGACGTGTCTCAGGGCCTTCAGGGGTGACCCAATGGCTGTAGTCCTTTTGTACTGCACAGGACAGTGAAGGGATTTTGGAACTGCCTCTTTCTGTTATTACAATTCAGGCCCAGAAACACTTTCCATATGTTGTTTTCCGTGACAAATTATTGCAGCAGCTGCAGCAGGAGCAATTGCTGGGAAAGGGTGGCACCTGCCTGACTACAAGTGGAAGGGATAGCAACTTCTGGGAACCTGGCTGTCCTACAGACCACCCTATAAAATAGGTTCAGGTCCTCTGCTTGCAAACTGTGCTCTGCCCTTGGTGCAAAACAGATTTAATGAACGATGAGGCTCTGCACAAACCACAGAGTGTGAACGGGAGCTGGCGAGATCGTAAAAGGCTTTTTTAAAAAATCCTTTTAAACACTGGGTTGTCAAATAACAGTCCCCAGACTGATAAAATGCAGTACTCAGGCATATCACTATGGAGCACAGCAGGATTTTTGCTTCAGACTAGCTGATAAAAAGCCTGATGTATCCCCATTCAGCGAGCTATCCTTCAGGCTGTGCTTTTAAGACAAACAGCAGCAGCAAGCATTTGTCTGCTGTTTCTTTCTTAAAACCAAGATGTTTTGCAATTCAGGATTAACAGATGGGGCAGTAAGAAATGAGGGCATGGATTTTTTTTTTTTTTTTGTCACTTCCTCAAAGTCACTTTGAGCAGTGTTTCCAGCAATGACAGGCTGGTGACAGGAAGGGAAGACTCTGCCTTGGCCATGGATGGCTGCCTCTGTGTACAGGTGGGGCCAGGGAACCCCAGGGAAACACTCCCACACAGGATGTAATTCCAGCCAGGCAAAACCTTCACCCACTATTTGCTAGGACAAAAGCCCCAGCAACACACATCACACATCATCTTTAACTTCACCCTTCTGCTAACATTGTCCCACTTCAGAGCTGGAGAGAAGAGAAGGAAGGAGAGTTCTTACCTCTATTGCCGTCATCAGAATTTGTGATCCGCCCTCTGCTAAGTTTTGGAATGCATCTAGGGGCAGAGGAAAGAAAATCTTATTTCATGAGGAGGAAGCAAGAATGCAATGCAGACATAAGGCTGTGGCAGCTGAGGAGCAGAGCTGCAGTCCCTGTGCTGGGATGCTCTGCCTGGCTCAGGTGTCCTGCCTGGCCACATCTCATTTCCGTGCTGGGTACCCCTTCTACCTTGGCTCTCGGATCACAGCCTGGGAAGGCATCCCAATTTCAGGGCCAGAATTTGGCAGGAGTGTAAGGACAGGCAGTGCTCAGTGTGGCTGCTTTCATCTCCTCTCATAATTTGTTTCAGTTGTTTTCCTGCCTGAAGACTGACAGGAGCACGGTGAACTAATGAAACACATCTTCCCACAGGGAAGCTTCCTGTTGGTCCTTTTCCATCCTCCCTGGCAGAGAGGGATCACAGTGTGCCCTAAAGAAAGTGATTCTCTTGAAGTCATTAGTATGCCTTGCAAGCTTTTTGCAGGGAATATAAATGCAGATGCTGCTGTTATTCAGCTAGAGTTTGAAATTAACATTGCTGAAAGTTTTTTTTTTTTGACAGAACACTTTGCCATCAGAAAATTTAAATCCATTCAAATATTGTTATTCTATGTGCATATTTACATTGCAATATGTCTAGGAGAAGCCTTCAAACCCAAGTGTTTGGATAAACTCAAAACACTGTATTTTGAGGGTTTTTATTTATTTCAAAATTACTTTTCTCCTAGAAATGTGCTGTTATAAGCAGTAATAAAAAGTTGAAACAAACTTAAGTCTGTCTATCCTTGAATGACACATTTCTCTGGGAGCCCGGATTTTCCCACCCTGAATGGAAAAGACTTTGTAAGACCATCAATGTTTCAAAACCTGCCCAGCCTTAGCAAAAAGGCTGCTGGGAGAGGGTAGGAA
Source organism: Rhipidura dahli (assembly GCA_013399225.1). NCBI lineage: Eukaryota > Metazoa > Chordata > Aves > Passeriformes > Rhipiduridae > Rhipidura > Rhipidura dahli. The sequence continues at coordinate 767,202 of VXAC01007671.1, forward strand.
GAGGGCACCAAGGCTCACCTGCCCCTTAGGAAGCCACCAGAGCTACCTGTATGGCCCAGAGCAGAGAGGAAAGGTAGCACACCCAGCTTACACTGTTTTGAAGAGAGGCACAGAACAAGGAAATCCTCATGTTGTGCCCAGTCCCTTGACAAGGCTTTGTTTGCAGGGCTGGACTTGCACCCAGCAGTCTTTTTAGGAAAAAATGGCAGCGCTGAAATTACCTCCTCTGGGCAGAGGTAAGTGCCTCTTTACTGCTTCATTAACTCCAGTTAAATAGAATTTGCAAAGAAGCTGTTGCTTTTGGTTTGGGTCTCATCTCTGGCTATCTTGAAAGGATGAGTAATGATTTAATGGGACAGATTTTATCTTCCCTGCTGCATTCACATCATCATAAAGGTTGACTGCCTTTTATTCCCAGTTGGCACCCTTATCCTCTCCTGTAACAAACTTATTCACAATGATCTGAAAAGTTTGAGAAATGTATTCCACATTAAACCCTCTGTAAAGTGATAACTGAAAGAGTGGAGAGCATTTTAAGATTCTCATTACAGACAGCAATGAAACTTTTAGAGACTCCTTTCCACATGGATGCAAAGGATTTGTCTTTACATTGGCACTTAAAATGTAAAAGGATCTTTTTAAATGAAAAAAAAAATACTATGGCACTAATTTAGGCATAAGAACTTTCATCTACTGCAAGTGACATGTATAATCACGACAAATGGGTGTTTACAAGCTTTTTTTTTGTTTTAATGAAAGCATTAAAATCGGGACACGCTCTGATTTCACACCACTTTCAGAGCTGCTTCTGCTGTACTCCCCTGAAATGGGATTTTAGGCAGTGTCATCCAAGCAGATCTGCTGACCACTATTGGCCCATTAAACATCAGTGCTAAAAACACATGGGAGAAAATGAACACTCGTTTCCATGCGCTGCTGAAACCCAGCTCATTCCAAAGATGGAATAAATTGCTGTAGCAATATTCTAGCACAGGGGTCACAGTTGCTGGCTTTTTTAACTACCAATATCTCTGGTGAAAATGCTTATTATTAGAGCAGCAAAAATTACAATTTTGTAAAACAGAGTGCCATTTCCATTCAGGCCAAAGCTCATTTATAGACACCCCTTCCTTGCAAGCACCAGGCAATAGGTGGAGGCAGCACAGGGCATGGGTTTGTTTGTCCACAGAGGATAATGAACTTTCTCCCTAGCAAAATCAGAGACAACTTTCCTGAACACTAAACTGCTCTCTAGCAGCCAATTGATAAATCTGGCTCCTGGCAAACAGGCTGCCCAAAGGGCCACACCTGGACTTGGGGAAGGTTTGTCACTTCCAAGCTACACCATTAGACGCGTATTACTGTGCCTTGTGTCACGTCCTTTTTCCCCTGCAGCTGCTCTCAGCCTGGCCTGTAGGTGTCCTGGGTTGCAGTGTATTCTGTCACCATCCTCATGAGTTGCTGAGCCCAGGTGGGGCAGTGTTTCCTTGCCTCCTCCCTCCGGACTATCTCCCTGGTCAATGGCCCATCAATGCCCTGCCCATGACTCACAGATAACTCCCTCCGGATTATCTCCCTGATCAATGGCCCATCAATGCCCTGCCCATAACTCACAGATAACTCCCTCCGGATTATCTCCCTGACCAATGGCCCATCAATGCCCTGCCCATGACTCACAGATAACTCCCTCCGGACTATCTCCTGTTAATGACGCCTCATCATCCCATTGTGAGATGCTCCACCCAGAAGGAGGAACCAAGCATTCCACCCTGGATATAATCTGGGATTCTGAAAACCACAGGCACCCTTTCCACTGGATTCCCAGAGGACAGGAGCTACACAGCCACTACTGGATCTTCCAAGGAAGAGCAGACCTTTCTACAGGATCACTGCCTCAACAGAACCACATCCACCACTTCAGGACTGCAGCCACCGTCTTGTCTTATCAGACTGGTACCACCACCCTGACTAACAGGGTGTCAGGTTGTATCCTGACTCTGTCAGCATGAACCAGTGTTTTCTGCCTTTGTTTATTTATTTTAATTATTTTACCATTATTTTATCATTATTTTCATTTCCCAATTGACTTGGTGCCTCCCACTGGCTTGTTTCCAAACTAGTGCAGCAGGCTGCCCCGCTGCCCCATGTCCTGGTGACTGCTGGCACTCACAGGTCACGGTTTCCAGGCGCAGCATGCAGCACACGAAGTCGGAGAAGCCGAGCCTGCCGGCAGCATCGCCGTAGCGCAGCGTCATCAGGCGCAGCAGCTGCGCGTCCGTGGCCAGGCCTGCCGAGGGAAGGGGACAGGGACACGTTGGGAGGGGATGGATGGGCTCTGATGGCCTCCTGCACGCTGCCAGCAAGCTGGGGACACGCTCAGCACCACCCCCCCCGCCCTGTCACGCATTCCTGCACAGCCATTCCCCAGCTTCGTGGCTAAGGGTCGGGGTGGGATAATGGAAAACCAAAGTCATCTTACTCACTGTCTCCCATTGTGGCTTACAGTCAGCAAGCAGCAAACACTGAGCTAACTAATCTAGTGTTATCTCGCTTTGCCTTTTTAGCTTTTGTTTTCCATAAGAAAGGGTGATTTTCTTTGCCTCCTAACTGTAGCAGCATTTACAATACCAGTGGCTCTTTCTGCTAAAAAGATGCCACATGCTCACGCTTTTATGCTGCATAGCATGCCCGGGATTCTTAATTTTTACATTTTCTCTTCTATTAGAAAACGGTGAAGGGTGCATTTCTTTTTTATTAGCTGATAATTCAGTATTTGTGTCACAGTCTGTTTGGATGGAAATTGGTATTCAATTGAATGAACAAAAATTGCTTTTTAGAATGATTCTTTTATTAGTTAAATAAAACTACCCTAAATGTGCTGGCTGTATAAGAGGAATGATTTAAATATATTTTGCACTAAAAGCTGATTTGCGAAACAAAAGGGAAATTTTCTGCAGAGAGCTGGACTGATAGCTTTGGTTTAATGCCTTCTCTGAGACTCCAGAAAAGTCTTATTTGCTCACTCCAGGTTTTAGTAGCTCAGCTGGATATGAAGTAACTTTCCTGCTTTTTCAACCAGCTCTAAACTTTTCAGTTTTAAATGAACTCATCACGGAGCTAAATTAGTTGAAAAAGCAGAAATAAAAGAAATAGCTTCTCTACACCTGTGTAGGGAGAGAGAGAGACAATGGAAGTGGTTTAGTACCACCATTGACAAACTCTGTTTGCATGAGCCTAGTTGGAGGTCTCCAGCAGGAAGCAGGTACACAATGCTGAATAATTAAAGAATGGAAATACATTTGGGTTTAAGATATATTTCAAATTAAGGTAAACCTCATTTCATATTCTTTTCATAGGAGAAAAAGATAGTAATTAGAAAAAAATCTAATTAATGAATTAATTAATCTAATTAATTCTGGTTTTAAACCCCTGTAGCAGTGAGCAATGAATTCTATTTTTAACCTTTTGAAGACAGTGGGAATTCAATCAAGCTCTCTCCAGAGAGTAGATTCCAGCAAACTTTGCTTATGGGATGCTATAATCATGTCTTACAGCAGTAAAACACCAACAATTTGGCCTGGTCAGTCTGAAATCTGCTCACCAGGCAATGTCTCTCAATTAACCTCATCAACAAGACTGAAGGGTCAGTCCTCTCTGTCCCCAAGACTTTGTAAGATTACTCCCCAAACCTTTTATCTGCTGGCTTCCTCCCTCTGGTTTTAGCCAAGCTTTAAAATACAGACTTGATGTTTCCCTATCTATAAAAATTAATTTTAATCATTTACTGTCGCCAAAGAGGAGTTTGTAAATACATCAGGCCAATGCTGCTGCATTACAGGGCAGCACTGCTGTTCATGCAGCTGGCCTGCTTCACTCTGATCCATCATTATTATTGGAAGCATTAGGAAAACAGTGAAAATTAGGCACACACTGCAGTGTTTTGTTGGGGAAAGCCCTGAACACTTCAGGGAACAACTGGCTAGGAGCTGTATTTAGATACATTAATACCATTCCCAGAGGTACCACCGAGCTCCCAACGCCTTCTGGGGTTCCTGCTTAGAAGCCAGGACAGGGATTATCCCATTGCCAAGCCAGATTCAAGCACAGCTGTCTGCCTCACAGGGCAGCAAGAATGAGCTTACAATTTTCTTCCCCACTCTGAGCTACTTGTAGCCAAACATGCATTGAATTTGCCATTTAAGAGTGTCTTTTTATCTCTTCAAACAGCTGCATTGTTCTGGCTGACAGGACTTCTCCATGTACAGTTTTCCTCCCACTTTCACATTTTAGCATCTTTCTCACAGAATGGCCCTGGCAACTTCTCCTTTGACATTTGGCACATCAGTTCTGCTCTCCTCAGGCAGATGCAGAGCTCAGCAGCAAAAAATAAAATTATTCAGGCAATATTCAGAAGTTGATGGCTTCCAGGGATAGGAATCCTGCACCAGCTTCCTCGTGGGACAGCACCCCTCTGAGCTCCGGGGAGCCAAATGGGAGCTTCTCTAGTGTACAATTAAAAGGGGATGGCTGGGTCAGAGATGTATTCCATGCACAAAGTCTCTGCTGAGACGACCCAGCTACAATGCTTCACTAACGTGCACTCACTGAGAGTTTCAGCCCTCAGTAGCCAACAGAGGTCAGTGCAAACTAAATAAATGCCTGTCAGTGTGGCTTTTCCTTCTAGATTTAGTTGCTGCCCGGGAGAGAAACTGCAGGACCTGGGGTGACTGCAAGAATCCACTTTTCCTTGCTCCTTTCCTCTACTGGGTATTTCATCCCTGACCTAGAGAGACTATGGACAAGCTAGTCTGGCCAGTGTTGCACTTCTCTGCACCTCTCTGCTGGCTCCCCAACACAGACCTCTGAGCAGAGCTGTGATCTAACTGGCATCTCTGGGAAATCCAAGCCACTTTCTCCCTAAAACTCTTTTTTGTTTCTCTTTCATCCTTTCCTTCACTGCCACAGGGACAAGAAAGGGAGCTGCTGGGCACCTCTGGGCGTACCTGCTGCTTGTACTGCATTCCTCAGTTCAGCAACATCAAGAAATCCAGAACGGTTTCTGTCCTCCTTGCTGAAGATATCCTAAAATACAGAGCAAAGACAGAGTTCAAGCCCTTACCAGCACTCCCCACACTTACTACCACAGCCAGTTATGCATGTTCTCCTCCCTTGATAAACACGCTGCAAGGAAATTCAACAGGTCAGATGGGGGGGCCGTGACAAGGGAGACCCATTTTCAGAAGGCTCTGAGAGGATGTTACTGCATAACAAATCCCACAGTTTTGGGTGGGAAGAAGCTCAGTCTCCATGGCTTATGTGTGCAGGAAAGCAGTGAGAATAATCAGCTTCACTGATAAAAAGACATTGTCTATAATATGCAGATTAAGCTAGGTGTCCCTCATACCCAGAATGGTGTGGGATCATCTTTCCTAAGAAACCCCAAGCCACACTTGAGGTGCTGCCAGTAGGAAGAGCACTGTGTCTAGATAGGGAACTGGCACCCTATGTCCTAGGTGGCTTCAGACCATCTCAAGAGGGCTGAAAACAATCAGAGCCCACCCAAACCCAAATGTTCAGGAACCTTCCAGCACCAAGACTGAGGGAGAAGAACCATGAGAGAAGCTGCCATGCATGTCCTGGCTGTGAATTTGGATGGGACCCTAAAGTCCATGCTCACTGCTTCCAGACCTAATACTTATCCCAGAACAGAGACATTTCTCCCAAAGCTTTTACCACATCCTATACATTTCCACTAGAAACTGCAGCAATGAGGAAATGACATTTTTCAGACTGTGACTCTGTTCAAGTAGTCATTTCAGCTTAGAAAGCTTGTTAAAAAAAAAAAAAAAAAACCAACAAAAATGCCAGTGGTGGCACAGACACAGCAATTTCCATCAAACTCTGAGCCTAATTGGCCTTCCTACCTTTCCCCTCAGTGTTCCCTGTGCTGGAAGAGCCTGGGCTGCTCATTTGGAGCACTTTACACACACCACTGCCTCCCTAGTGTGCGAGGAGGGAACTCTGACCCGCCAAGCAAGCAACCTTTGCAACGCTTCCCCCCGCGGCGCTTCCAGAGCACGGAGCATCTGCTCCCCGCTGCTGGAAAACCCCAGGGTACAGAATCCACAGCATCCTCAGCATCCTCAGCATCCACAGCATCCACAGCATCCACAGCATCCTCAGCATCCACAGCCAGGAGGCAGCTACTGCCCTGTACCCTGTACTTAGTGAGACTCCGCCAGAGGCTCCCGAACTCCTGCAGGGTGAGTCTTCCATTCGAGTTGAGCTGGGCATTTAGTTAAGAATCGACCACTTAATGAGAGCTAAACCTGGCTGTCTTTGTTCCCCAGGATGCTGCCTCCACAGAGCTAAACACACGAGATGCAGCCTCTTCTGTTACTTTGTGTTGAGTTTTTCTGCTCTCAGTTGTGCTTAAAGCCACCTTCTTTATCTCATTGTCCAGCTGCTCATGCCCGTGCTCACAAACCACAAAAGGTTTCTGTTTATAAGGTGCCTTTAACCACAAGGGAAGCTGCAGTGACATTTAGCCCTGGAGCACAGACACCCCTGTGAATAAACACAGCCCCACAGCCTTGCCTCTGCATGGGGCACCCACAGAATCTGCTCTTACTGGCTTCTCCAGGAGAACAAGCCCTGAGGAGCCAAGGGCACGAGGAGATGATCCTGATGCCTCCTGTCAGAAGGCAGCAGCAGCCTCTGAGCCATGCACAGGAGCCCAGGGGCATCAGCAGACATCCCCCAGGAATGCATGAAGGGCTGTGGCAGTGGGTCTGCTCCCCTCCATACTCCATCCAGGAGTCCTGGGCAGGCACACAGCTCCCTCCCTTAGTCAGGATGGTGAAAACTCCCTGAAAGCAAAACTCATCACCAGTGAAATATAAGCAGACAAGTGCCACTGTCGTGGAACCTGAGTGAAAAAAGCTGATCCTGGTTTTGCAGGGCAGGATAGGTCACACTGTACATGGGTTATCTGCAGGCCAGAGAATTAAAAATCCATCCTGAATTATAGCACAGCAGAGGCTTTGTCAGCTCTTTGCACGTGCCAGGCATTCACAGTGCCCACTTAGCCCAGGACAGGCTTTGCAGAGGGGGAAAAGTCTCATTCTCTGGCTAGATGCTGAAAGCTGGAAAGAGAGAGGGACTTCTGGTCATTTTTATTCATTGTCTGGCAGTTTTTAAAGGTCTGAAAATGTCTCAAAGTTTTTTCTAGGCATGGAGGAAAAGAGACAATGAGCAAGCAAGGGGAGAAAACACATGAGGCAGAATGAATGTTTTCATCAAGGAGCCCTCTTGTTCTACAATGGCCAGAAATGTACTTCTCATGTTATCTTGTTAGCAGGAAAGACTGAGTGATTCAGCTGAATAGGAAAGATACACTGGAAAGATACACTGGCATGGCCTGCCAGGCAAGTGCCTGGGATTCAGCAGTGACAGTGTTTCTGCCCCTGACACCAGCATTGCTGGCAGCCTACTCAAGTGCCACCCCAGGCCAGCGTGGTGCAGCCACCACAGAACAGCTAAGCTATGCCTAAACTCTGTCCTGCCTCCTTGTGTCTGCTCTGCCTCCTTGTCTCTGCTCTGCCTTAGACCCCCACCCAAGGGTGAAGCTTAGCCAAGCCCCAGAGAGGGCAAAATGAGAGCAAAGAGTCAGCTGGCAGCAGAAGGTTAACCCTCAGCTTTCAGCAGACACAGGAGAGCCAAGGCATGCACAGCAGAGTCCTGCAGAGACGGTGGGACAGTTATTTATTGGGGATTGGGGCTAATATTTACTTGCAGGTTCTCACAGGGGGATGCTCAGCTCGGCCATAACTCAAGGCAAGGATGGGCAGCACCAGGGAAGTTTATTGCTTCTGCTGAAAGGATACATCCATCAGAGCTAAAATGCTTCTGCATGAATCAAAGGTGAATTTCCCTCCCAGGCTGGCCACCTCATCTGCAAGGATTGACAAAACAGAAGGAATTAGCGAGAGCAAGGGCTGTGACAGGCATGAGAACACCATTCTGAGGGAAGGAGGACACCAGGCTGAAGGCTCACACAGCTGAAAAGCCCCAGCTCTGGCTCAGGTTCTCAAACAGCACCAAGGGCTCTGTGCCAAGCTGAGGGAATCTGCACATCTCAGACATCTCTACCTTCCCCAAGGACAGGTGCCCTGTTTGGGCTCCCTCTGCCCACCTCCCTACCCACCTCCCTGACCAGATGGAAACTCTTCCCTCTTGAAATAAGGATAAGGGAAATGACAGTGGCAAGAAAGGCCACCTACACTGAATTATCAAATCCGAAGAGCACTTTGAGCCTTGTGCATGGCTGAGTTGGCACAGCCCTCCAGCTGTGCCCCTCTCATGCTCTGATCCCACAGTGCAGTAAGCCACAATGAGGATTTTTAAAGGACCATCAGGACACCACTAAATCCTGTGCCTAATTTTTTCTAGTCTAAGGATAGGGAAGCACCAAAAACATTACTTGGGCTGTAAAAGCGTTACCTTGCGAGATCACTTCATTAAGGAGTTGTTGCAGCTGTGAGGCATCAATAGATGAGCCCTAATGCAAAATAAAACACAAAGAGAGGTCTGTGAGCACAAAGTTTTCTCCTGTGTCACTTTTGCCCAAAACTTCTTTCCTCTGGCACTGTGGCAGCCAAGAACCTCTGCTTACATATCAAAGGAGCAGCAGCATCCCCATGGGGGGACAACAAACCCCTCCACTCTGCCAGCCCACTCCTGGTCCTTCCCTACAACCACAGGGAAGTTGCAGGCACTGCCATCCCCACGGGGTTTGTTCAGCAGGGTGGGACCCCACCAGCCAGCCCCGAGGTGGGCAGCAGTGGCTGGGCAGGCCCAGCAGGAGGCTGTGTGAGTGGGATGCAGCACAGGCACTGCTGCCTGCTTCCTGAGAGAGCCCCAGGACACCCAGTGGGGCAGCCCGTGCTCATTTTCACCTTCCTGCATTGAAATAACCATTAACTGCAAGTGGTCCATTGTGCAGGGCCTTTTGACAGTGATTTTTTTTTTCCTCTTGACTAAGTCAAGGAGTTCTTTATAACAGTTTATTAAACCATTAAAAGCATCTCCTGTGAACACAGAGCTTGGCTCTGAAAGAGCAGGAATCAATTACTCAAATGCTGACTGATGTCTGGTTTCCAAGTGCTGAGAAGGCAAATGGAAAATGATGCTGATGAGAGGGGGGACTACCCAAGGTTTTCTAATTGCTTTCAGCAAATAAACAAAACAAAGAAAAAAAAAGGGAAACTACACATACAAGCCCATCACCAGCACAACTATAAATCTCCAATATTCCACTGATATATGGCACTAGACAATCCATCCCAGCTGAATGTCCCATTTTTCTGGGGCTTTTGGCAGGTCAATCAATACCATTTTCAGGGTATCCATTTGAGGATGGAGCTACATTCCCAAAAAAAAAAAAATCTAAATGGATTTGTATCAACATCATAGATCAGTTTTTTCTTTTTGCAAGTCTACATGTGGGTTTTTTATTATCTTTTTTCAACAAGATGTTTTAGAGAGGGTACCTGCTTAGCATATCTCAGGAAAAGAGCCTTGTAGGAGCTGTCCTGGTTCTGTCTTGGTACATCCTGCATCAAAGACAAAGTGCAGACATAAATAATTCAGCTACAAAACAACTGGAGGCAAAAGTCTGCCGATCCAAGCAGCACTCTGGAGGGGCAGGGAATGTACAGCATGGGCTGCAGTTTTCACACCCCCAAAATAAAGTGGACAAGGAGTGAGCAACAGCTACTGCAATGAAGAAAGAAGCATATTTTGGGTGTTAGCAGTTAGTACAACTAGGAGGGAGCAGTTCAGGGCCTAAGGAAGGTGAGAGAACACACCCAGGGTGGATTTCAGCAAGTCATTACATAAGTATAGAGATACAAAGCCTGATCCTTATTGCTGGACCCTGACTGGGACCACTGGCTCAGGGCATGTGAAGATTCACGTGAACCAAGAAAATAGAGCAGGAGTTGACTTTTCCTTTCTCTTTTACCCTTTCAACCCCAAGGCAGACTTGACTATACCTAAGCAATTGCAATTCAATAGTTAAGTGATTTTTTTCAACCTTTCAGTGAAAAGGTCCACCAGGCATTGAGGGGAATTATCCTTAACATTATAAAGTTTTCAAAAAATAAATCTAAGCCCAAGAGCCAATGCCTTTATCTCTGTGTGAGATACTTCACACCAAAGAAGCCCAAATATCTGAACAAGAGCAGAAACTGTGGGTACCACAATTGACATCAAAGTCAAAACACTGGCTAAGGACAGCAGCCAAGTAAACTGACAGCTTATCAGTGGAAAGAGATAGTGAGCCACCGTTTACACTACCCCTCTAATGGGGCTTAATTGTGTGCTGGAAAACAAATTACAAGGAAAGGACCGTTTTCTGTTTCCCTGAAGCAGCTTCACACCTCTGGTTTCAAACACCTGTGTCTTTGAAGGCTGTAAATAGCAGCCTCTCAGTGTCAGGGTTTTGCTGGTGGGACCAGCAGGGACTGGACCAGCCCTGGAAATGTACACAGCTCACAGCAAGAAGTCAAAAAACCCATGGTAGCTGGGCTGGGCAGGCAAAAATGGGGGTTGAACTAGAGATGCAGCCAGTTTGAAAGTGTAATTTGCTTTATGTCTCTGTCTCTGAAGATGTCTTGATGAAAATCAGAAGAAATCTGATTTGAGTCTCATGCCCATGGACTCCTGGTCTTTCTAGGGTACAAGCACCTAAATGAAATCATTCCCATGGGGAAGGCATGTCCAGCCCCATTTACAGGAATTAAGTTTCCCTCTCACTCCCCTGTAGATATATACCCATTTTACAGACATTGAAAGAATTTAGAATCTTTTAAGTGCTCTCTCCCCTCCTATACATGGTTTATCAAAGTGTTAAAGATCACGAGGTGAACAGGACACATGGACACACTGACAAAGGGACTGTACAAACTGTTTCCTTAAAAATCAGGCTCTGAAAAAGACATATGAGAAGAAGAAGGGCTTTGTTGTCACTCCCACCTCTCCACAGAGGTGTCCCACCCTCCCAGCAAGGTTGCAGGGTGCCAGAGTCAAACTCTGGGATGGTAGTGGGTGGTAAAGGGAGAAAAGAGTAGATGAAGGACGAGGAGTCAGTAGAGATGGCCAAATGATCAGCTCTCTGGGAACCATTCACCCCCACCAGAGTCTACACCAGTTTTCAGACTTACCATGGGTGGCACTGGGTCGGTCAGGGAGTATGTGTTCCTAGAGAAGAGTCACAAGAATCAAACTGGGATGAAAGAGGCCTTTCCAGAGCATTGATTTGCAGCCATGGAGGAAGCCAGGCACCAGCAGCAGCATCCACCCAGCCCACAGCCCCACGAGATGCTCAGCACCCATGGCCCAGCCTGGCCCAGGTCAGACAAGGCTGCTGCACCAGTCCTGGCTCTCTCAGTGCAAACAAGGCACAGACAGGTCTGAGTCTCTGGCTGCTCTGCCTGCCCCAAGCCAGCAGCAGAGAAAGGGTAGGTGAGCATGCCAGGACTAACCTGACCATGCAGAAGACAGGGCTGCCCTGCCTTGAGACACAGAAATATTTCACCTCCTTTCTCTTTGTCCAGCTTAGCAGTCAGGAATAAAAATAGCATCTGGGCTATTAAAAGGCAACATCTTCTAAATGCCTTCAGCCTGCCTGAAACTGGGCCAGGGTCACCATTCCTAAGACCCACTTAGCAGCCACACTCAGTACTTGAGTTTTGCTTCTGGTAGAGCAATTAGACAAGCCAGGTTCTATTTTTGTAACATCTGTACAGGTAAGTGCTGCAAAGACCCACTGGAAGGTCATCTCCATGCCTGGCCTAGCTCAGGAAGGTCTGTGAGAGACAGAGGCTCTCCTGAAAAGCTCACTTCCAGGGCTGAGCTGTCTTACTCGTGACTCATCCTGCTGAAAGCAGTCCAGCCCACGGCACAGACTCCTGGTGTTTGCTTTCCATTACTCAGGATTTGAATCAGTTGGTTCTGGGCTATTTTTGCCAGGGACCAAAGCCTAGAAAGCAATCTCATTATTAAGATATGGGCCAGTGAGGTCAGAGCTGCAATCACATCCACTAGAAAGCTTGCTGAAGGGAAGGCACTGCTTACCTGGAGTAAACCCCACCCCGATATTCACGTGGGAATGTGAATGTGTGTGTGTGTGCATGGTAATAGCTGCCTTGGCATGAACTCAGATAGCATTTTTCCACTAAACTTCAAGGCCACTCTCACACCTACAGGGAGCCCTGCCAGCCTGCCTGTGAGGTGGCTGAGTGAAAGGATCGAGGCTTTTCAACTGCTCTTGGCTTCTCCAGGTCCCACTCCGAGCAGAATGGGACAGAATCCATAAGAAACTACCAACCAGCTGTTAAGAATTAAGGAAAACAAGCTCCCAGTCCTCCTTTCAGCAAGGAGAAATGTCCCCACAGTCAGGGGTAGACGACATATCTCACAATTATTGCTCCCTTGTGTGGCTCTTTGTACCAAAGCTGAGCCCCTTGGTGGCTGCAGAGGAGCTCCTGCCCTGCTCTGCAGTGGCCACCCTCGTGCCCCTGATCCCCCTCAACACAGCCCTTCACACTCCTCTGTGCCTTCCCAACCCCCTCCAAGGACACACGAAGCACAAATTGCCCCATCAGGTATCTTGACATTAAAGAGTTAATTCCTGGCACACTGGGAGTCTGGGGGTCTTTAAGGAGTGCATATCATCTTACTCTGCATAGTCTTGATTCTTTATGAAAATTCGTAAGAGGAATTCGAATTCTTGGTCCTCTGCTCCAGCAGGAACCACGGCGTAGGTTCCTGGGCTCAGGGAAAAGTAGCTGGTCACATCTCTAGTCTGGAGAAAAACTTGTTTCAGAATCCTGGAGTTCTCCTGAAAGAAAAACACAGCTGGCTATCTTCCCCTGCTGTCAGGAACCAAAGTAAACCAGAAAGCACACTCACAGTGATGCCTGAAGAGGCCTCCTAGAAGCAGAGCCCAGGCAGGAGTAAGGGAATAAAGGTGGGTATTTATTGGAAAGGCCTTCAAAGGTACCCCTGGGGAGCCAGAGGCTGCTGCCCAGATGGACCCCAGGATGGATGACAGGTCACGAGTTCTTCACACCTTTATAGGTTTGGTTCATTTGCATACCAGGGTTAATTCTCCAATTAAAGCTTCAGTTTAATGATGTAATTCCTCTCAGCTTGCCCCTCTTTCAGAGGCTCTTTGGTTTACACTTTTTGGGCCTAGGATGCTCTGGGTGTCCTTGGGGAGCAGACCAGGAGAGGCTTTGTTGTGTCTGCCCAGCACAGAGAGCAGAAGTGAACAGGCTACAGGAAACTTGAGGTAACACACCAGGCAGTACAGGATTTGAAAAATATAAAAGTTAAAAGGCATCAACAGCAGCCCTGCATTCCCACGCCTCTCTGAATACAACCTGCATCAACCCCCCCAGTGGCCTGAGCAGCCCATCCAGGGGGACAGACTTTTTCCAAGGACATATCAAAGTTGCTCAAAGGCGGAGGAACTGAAAGAAACAGAAGGCAAAATGAATGTAAGTGGATTTGAAGAGAACTTCAATTAACATTAAGCAGACTGGAGTTCATGAAGGAATCAAGGATGAATACTCTTACTAAAAAATTCCCTGAGATCTTCTGTGACTCAAAGGGGTCAGAGAGCCCTCTAAGCATGTCACCCAGATGACAGGGCTTCAAGAATCGCAATCCAAAACAGCAAGTGTCACAAGAAAACGGAGCATTCTGATCTTTCATCTGTTTTCCAGTATATTTTTGCTGAGATGAAACAAATATAATGCAACAGCTATTACTATGATGACATGTAAAGATAGCATAATAAAAAACCCTTCCTTAACATATTCCCCAAAATATATCAGCGTGTATAAATTCCATTTAGAATGGTTATACAGCGTGGCAGAGTTATTTATGAGCCATGCCTCTGGGAGACAATAACATAAAACTGCTATTTTGGAAGGGAAAAAAAATAGGATGACTACTGTTACAGACGGCTGGGAGGTACACAGACTGCCAAGTATTATGGGTCAGATCTTGAGCAGATAGAAATGGGCAGTGCTGCAAAGGAATAAATGGTGTGATACTTTTTTTCCCCCCACTTTTGAGCCTTATTCCACATTCCTTGTGGTAAAAAGCAGAGGCAGATTAATATCTCAATGGAATCAAAACCGGTGTGAGATAAGAATCAGCCTCTATACATTTCTCAGCTGTATCACACAGCATTAAACTTCCCTCACAGCCATGTATTAGTGTTCCACGTCTATATTTAATCAAAGGCTTCCTAGAGCTATCAGGCACGTCCATTCTGGTTTGCATCCTTGCCTGCACTGCATTCTCCTCTCATCCTGCCAAGGGATAATGCTCCTCTTCCTTCACAGCAACAATTTGATGCCTCTCAAAAGGAACCGAACAATGGATGCTGCTGCTAATGAATCACGTCAGGGAGGAAGAGTGAAGCCACATGAATCTTGCCAACTGCATTCTCCTTGTAAACTTCTACCCAAAGATGCTCTGACTGCCTTCAGGCTCTGAGGCTGAACACTGGGGAATAAACTGAGGGAATGGCACTCACAGGTTTTAGCTCCTGTTTCCTTCATTTTTGGCTTTTGCTGCTACCTGGACAGGGCACTAGGCTGGCTGTGAGGAGCTGGTAGAGCAGCTGTCATATTAAAATACTTAGTGTGTGTCTGTGAGGGAATGTTTTCTTTGTAGTCCTCTGTGTGAATATGCACCATTATCGTTATATTGATAAAAGTTGTGGTGTGACAGAGCAGCATAACTGTTCCCTTGCCCTCACTGTCCAGGTGCTCCACAGGAATTTTGGTGCCTCCAGCAATGCTCTGTCCTGGCCCTTCAGTTCCTGTGGTGTAGGAGGTCACTCCTAAGGTCAGAAACCCAAGTGACCTGAGCCCAAAGCCAGCCAGAGGTGAGCTAGGGGCTCACAGCCCACAGAGGCTGTGTCTTCCAGTCTTGACAGACTCATGGAAGTCCATCCATCCTTGGTCCAGCTAATACCAAGAGAGAGAAAACAAGCCCGAGCATTAACTGGAGGGGAGGACGGATTTTAAATACAAAGGAAGAATAGAGAAAATCTGTCTCTTAGTGTGCTTCCTGATTATTTAATCTCTTTTTTGAGGGACCCAAGACCTATATCATCACCTCCCCGTGAAGGTCACTTCTGTTAAAATGGGTAACTAATCAAGGTGGACGTGCATCGTGCAAAAGCACACAGGGACCTCCATGTCTGGTGACTTTTGGGGATGCTGGAAGGAGCAATTCCCCATTTGCCAGGAGCAGCAGCTCTTTCTGAGTGGCAGAGCTGGCCCCATGGAATCCTGCAGGCTTGATACCTACACAGGACAGATGATATCCTCACAAAGGGATAGTGACTCCACTTGCTGGAGGGATGCTCTTTTAATGACACTTTTTATTTCTCAGACACATTTTTTTTATGAGCTACAAAGCCATGCTCTTCCTTTATGAGGAGCTGTTAAACTTATGGCATCAATTATTTAAAGCCTGGGACTAGGGAAAGCCTCTCCAGTAATGAGGAGAATGTGAAATTAGGGTTATAGCAATCCCTGCCTCCCTTTTAGTCTTTGGGTTACGAACAATAGCCTCACACACTCACCAGCCAATGACAAAAACATTTTGGGAAAGGCTAGCACCCATCCACACTAGCACCTGTGCTTTCAGTAAGCCTGGTAAATGCTCTGAGAAGAGCTTGAAAAGGCACCTCTCTGGACAGTCACCAAGAATAAAACCCAGAGAAATTGTAGTGGTCCCAGGTATCAGAGTGGATTTCCTGGTCTCGAGCAGAGGCTCCTGTGTATTTTGTAAATGTTTTTACACAGCTTTTCAGAGAGAAAACGGGAGGGTGAGTACAACAGGCCCACTCTGGGGAATGAGAGACCATCTGCTTCCCTGCTGTACCTGGAGTGCTGCTCGAGGGCTGTGGCCAGTGCTGGCTGTCATGCCTTGTGCCCAGCCAGCTCAGCATGGCACCAGTGCTGCTGGGTACAGAGGATATTGCCCTGGCACATCTTCTGACCCAGGGACTCCCTGAGTTTCCCAGGGCTGTTTTGGGATGTTTTGTGCCACCTTTGTTCCTCAAGATACGAATCAAAGGAACTAAGCCTGCTTAACTCTATCTTTACTCTGAGTTTCTACAATAGAAGGCAACCAGAAATTCATGCCACATACTGACTTTTCAGCAATTCAGCTTTTTTTCTTTTGGTAAATTTGACCAAAAGGCAATTCAACCTTTCACTCCCACACACAGGTAAAATAAACCACACAGGGAACAACAGTGCCCACATGATATCTGACTGTGCTTACCGTAGTGATGAAAAAGCCAATCTTCAGGTTTTTTTCATCCTGCATGTGCTCAGGGTGTTTTTGCATGAGTGAAATTGCTACATTGTAGGTTTCTGGGTCGTGATCCAGCACTTTGAAATAATACTGAGGGTTTGTTGAAACTGCACCTGCCAAGGAAGTGTTAATAGGTTAACAGCAGGCACCCAGATGTTCCAGCAGTAGCCTGTTGTGTAAGATCTTGCTTGGGTGGACCCCGAGGAACAGGTGGTCACTGCTCCAAGATCCTTTCAATACAAGAGATTCAATACCCTCCCCATTAGCACTAGAAGTTGAGGCATCTGGAGGTAAACTAATTGCACATTCATCATTTTACAAGTCTCTGGCAAAGTCACAGAAGTCATGTGGATTTCTCAACCCCCCTACATCTGCTTCACCTACATGGCACACGTCCCCAGCAGCAGCCAAGCTGTGACTCTTCATCAGGCACCTGCCCCAGTGGCTGAGCTGAAAAGGAACTGCAGCTTTGAGATGATGAACACATGGAAAAGGACAAAATGGTGCAAAGCTGTCCTCTCCTTCCCTCCTGCCAGTGTTTGTGATGCACAGACAGAATGTCGAGCACCTGAGGGAAACAGCTGCTTCTTGGCCAAGGCTTTGGTTAGCAGGAAGCATTCCTGATAAAAATAATGCAATGAAATACCCAAACTGGGAGAAAAGGACTGAGATGGCAGCAGACTAGAATTTAAGCCAGATTGCTGTGTTGGGTGGCCTCAAAAGCTGCAAATTGGGATGACTGTGCTTGGACAGGAACTTCACTCGAGGGCTGTTGGAGAACAGAGCTCCAAGGACAGTGGCACTGCCCACACACTCTCAGTTCAGCCCCTGCACCTCCTTGCTCAGCCCCAGTGGCTGAGGTGGGCAGCAGCACAGGCACTGCTTTGTTATCACATCCAGTGCAGGAGCCTGAAAACCTGGAAGCAAACAAAACCTAAGTCAAGGATTGTCATTTGAGAAGAAAAGAAGCCTCCTCATTGATCACACACTAGATGAAAAACATGGAGCCGAAATAGTGATGCAGTTGAAAAAAGAAAAGAAAAGAAAAGAAAAGAAAAGAAAAGAAAAGAAAAGAAAAGAAAAGAAAAGAAAAGAAAAGAAAAGAAAAGAAAAGAAAAGAAAAGAAAAGAAAAGAAAAGAAAAGAAAAGAAAAGAAAAGAAAAGAAAAGAAAAGAAAAGAAAAATAGATTAAATAAGATAGAAAATGTAAAGAGAAAGATAAAAATGTAAAAAAAAAAAAATACTACTACTAATTGGAGCTTACAATGCCAGAAAAGTTCTTGCACAGGCAGTAAAATCAATAGTTTTATCAGCTCAAAGACCTTTTTACCTTTAAAAAATAGAGCTTTGTAGCACAATTTTCTCATTTCACATACATTTAAATAGTGCTTTTTGCTGTGTGAAATCAACTGCTGCCAGACTTTGTGATGAGGCCCCCAGTAACACCTACTGCAACTGGCTGCAAGAAGATACACCAGCTCACCTTGACTTAAAGAGCCCAGAGTTCCTAAATCACAAGTGTCCCATTTTAACTCAGCAGCCAGTGCTGTTGCTTTGTTGCTGCCTCTTTAGCTGATGAGTGCAGCGATGGGGAAAGGCAGGCATTAACAACTGGCAATCAATACCTCAGCAATTCAGAGCTCAGAGGGAATGTGTGGCTGTGAGCATCAGTGGAGGGGAGGGCAGGGTGAGCGCAGTGAGCACCCATTACCTGGGGAGTAGCGGTTCCTCCTGGTGGGAAGACCTGGGCTCCACATGTTGGTGTAGCTGTTCAGAGACCACGCTGTGCAGTGCTCATCTCCAAAGTCCAGAAATGCTGGGGTGTTGTTACAGATATACAGCCATGAGAACTGCTCCTGGAAGTTTTCGCAGGACATCCTGCAGAGAAGGAAGGAGGAAAATCTCAGCGTTCAGTATAAGACAGAAGAGCATTGCCAGCAGGTCAAGGGAGGGGATGCTGGCCCTGCTGAGGCACATCTGGAGTGCTGTGTCCACTTCTGGGCTCCTCAGGACAAGAAGAATGTGGAGCTCCTGGAGGAGACCCAGTGGAGGGCTATGGAGATGATTGAGGGACTGGAGCATCTCCCTTCTGAGGAAAGGCTGAGGGAGCTGGGCCTGTTCAGCCTCCAGAAGAGATGACAGAGAGGGGATCTCCTCAATGTCTGCCAGTGTCTGCAGGGAGGGTGCCAGAGGCTGGACCAGGCTCTGCCCAGTGGTGCCAAGCAGTAGGACAAGAGGCAACAGGCAGGAACTGATGCACAGGAAGCTCCATCTGGATATGAGGGAGAATTTCTTTACTGCACAACTGACCACATATGGAATATGTTACCCAGAAAGGGTGTGAAGTCTCCCTCACTGGGGGTATTAAAAAACCATCTGGACACTGTCCTGTGCTCTGGGATGACCCTGCTTGAGCAGGGGGGTTGGACCAGATGACAAAATGTGGTCCCTTCCAACCTGACCCACTCTGTGATGCTGTGAAGACACCTGTTAGGCACCCACACTCACCCCCATGTCTTTAAAAGGGGGTTGCTGAGAACACTGCAGGCACCTGCAGCTCTGCTGGCTTTGCAGAAGCAGTCAGCTCTCAATGCCCTAATTGCCCCCAATGCCCCAGGGTGAGCCATGGGCCATGTTCAGGGGTGTCTTGGTGGAGCCCTGCCACTTCCAGCACACTTCTGCCATTGTCCCTTCCTCTGTCCCTCCACAGTGTTCTGTCCCACGCTCCTGCTTCACTTAAGCCTCAAGTGTCTACTTCAGACCCACCTGCTTTCCTGAGAGCCTCACAGGGCAAGGGTGCACTTTGTGAACAATCACTTTTCCTAAGGGCCAGCCCACACACATGGCTAGGCTGTGTCTGAGAGCAATCAGAGGCAGTGAAAAGCCAAAAGCACCTGCAGAGCAGTCAAGTGCACAAGCTCAGTGACCTGCTTAGCCAGCTGTCCCCTTCAAGCACCTGTCAGTCCAAGGTTCAAACCCCACACTTGATGAGGAGAGGCAGTGTGACAAAATGACCAGGTCTCAGGGGGCTGGATTTTTACTTCTCTCACTTCTCTTTTTTTTTTTTTTTTGGTTTTTTTTTGTTGGTTTTTTTTTTGTTTTACCAGCCTGCTACTTAATCTTGGCCAACTCCATTTCTCCAGGTCTTGTTTCCTCTGAAACCACGGGGTCAGGACAACCTCCAATTTGCTGTTTGCACACTTCTAACACAGGGTGCCTTGAGCCCCCACCAAGAACAGAGAACTACCAAAATTACTTTTTTTATACTGAAAGTCAACAGAAAACCCGATAGAAAAAGGATCAATAGGGAAGTACCAGAATTCTCCATCATCCTTGTTTCTGAGGAGGGCTTCTCTGTACTGGGGCTCAACATGGTCCCACTGAGGAGAGCTGCAAAAAAGAACAAACCAACAAGATGTGAGGCACAGTTTCTCATCACTGGCCCATTTCTCTAACCAGCCTGTCAAGTCATGAGGGGTCAGGAGAGGTGAACAAACTGCACATTGGAAGCAGGACTGTGCTTGATACCTTCATAGCCAAGGCCAGTAGAGCTCTGTGCCTTTGTAGTGCCTGAACTGCTCACCTGGGGTGAGGATCCTGCCCCCCTGGCCTGGTCACCTGTCCCCACACTGGAGGGGTTGGTGAGGCACCAGGGCACAGCACTCTGGAGCACTGATATTACACTGACACACGGAGAGCACATTACATTGTGTGTTGTTTCCAAGCAGCATGTTTCTAATTAAGTGATAATTGTACTTTCTGCGGAGTTTAAGACAAATAAACAGAACGTGAATCAATAATTTATTGATCTGTGCAGCTTACCTGTGAATGTGCCACTGACATTTCAATTACAGTTGGGATTGTAGTTCAACCTTCCAAAAGGATGGGAGGGTGCTGTCTGAGCAGAGAGCTGTTACCCCAGCCTTAAACACCTCTGCACAGCCCACCAACCCTTCCAGATGCAACACTCCAGCCTGACTTTGCTCTGCAGAGTGCTTGGGGGTGGTTCTAGCAACAGGGAGGGGTGGGACACTCTCAAATAACCTAAGAGGGGCACAGGAACATCTCTCTAGTCATGGAAACACTGATGCAACCCCAAAAGGAAAACTAACATCTACTTATTTACAAAACTCTGCTGCAGTCTGTATCATTCCTCCCCTCAGGAAAGAGATGTTAGATTATCAACACAGGCAGCAAAGTGGTCCTTGCATCCCCAAAGCTGCATGCAGGATCCAAAAGATTAGTTCAAGCCATTCCCTGGCACTTTGCCTTTGCAATAACCCTTTCTATCCCTCTGTGTTCAGTACTGCCCTGCTCCATGGACTCATCCAACCATCCTCTTCCCAGAGTCAGGCTCCTGGGAGCAGAAGAAAGAGGAGGAAGGTGGATGTGTCATTGCTGCAGGAGAATTCAATAGAAGCAGCCAGCCAGCATCTAGGGACATGGCCAGAGCTTACTCCAGGAAAGAAGAACTCTTTCATCCATGACTTATGTAGAATTATGCACTGGCTAAAATGCATACACATAGACAAGAAGGGATACCTGAGCCTAGAGAGGCTGCATTAATTTACCCTGGATTGGATTTCTGTGCAGATGGAAATAATGCTTATAATGAACTGATTGGGAAATATCTGTTTTGTTAAAGTGGGTGTGAGGCAGAGGTTCTTATAAAAGATTGATTCTCTCTGACAGTAAAGCTTTAAGACCCTACTCATCACTCCAGGACCCCTTCCACTCCCCGTGGCCCCATGGATTCCAGATCCTGATGATATGTTTCCAGCCATTCTTGTAGGGGATCTATAAAGAGGAAAGAAAAACAAACTCAGTCACAGCTTTTCACAGTTGTGATATTCGGTGAAGAGACAGGTAATAAAATGAATTTTCCTCTCCACCTTAGAGGCCAGGTTTAACCTCTGATCTCATTTTCCCAGCAGCAAAAAATCAGTGCCTTCTGCTACATTGCAAAGGAGTGATGTGAGAGAGAAAACTGCACCCATTTTGCTTTCCTGGGGATAGTGAATAGCTGACACAGAGAGAAGCAGCAGCATTCCTGTCACACTGCATGAATTCAACAGCCTTGGGAAATTCCAGTGCCTAATTCTGCACATCTGATGCTGTGAGTCAGCAAAGGCAGAGACTTTGAGGAACGAGGTCACCAGACTGCCTGGAGTGAAAGGCAGCAGTCAGCACAGAGAGCTGATGATAAACAGAATCTGTGGGTCTGTATCTCCAGCACTGTGGTTTGCAACAGCTGGGCTTTCTGGTGCTTCCCTCCTTTTGCTGCTACTGATTTAAATCAGAGGCAATTAACTTTTGCCAGTTCATGGCGGGAGTGGAAAGGAGAAGCAAACCTTTGTTTTCTGGCTCTCCTTATGCACACAGGCAGTGTTGGAAACAGCACCATGGCAGTCTCTTCCCAGGCAAAGGCCCAGCCTCCAATTATTTCCCCTCAGAACAACCCCTTGGATGCCTTGGCACTGCTTAAAGTGGGGCAAAGGCTGTTTCTCCCCTCTGCACACACCAGGAGCAGCAGGAGGCTGGAACAGCCTGCTTCTCCTCCAGCAGAACTGGGGACCCTTCTGCCCCTGCCCTGCAAAGAGACAGCTGGGGCCTTCTCTGGAGCTTGGCACATCCCATCTTTCCATCCTGCATCCCCTTGGCTACAAGCAAGTGTCCTCCAAGAAGCAGCACGCTGACTGTGACGACAGCACCAAGCATGCCATGGCACGAGGGGACACGAAGCAAAGCCAAGCTCACAGAGAAAGCCAACAAAGAGAGAGGGATAAGGGAGAAAAGAGCTTAGGGGAGGAAGCAACATCCCCTTTCCAAAGTACTTTAGGTTCCAAGATTCAAATGTGTTGTAGCTATCTTGCTTGACAGCATAGCTATTGTTTGGTTTCCTTCCTCACTGTTAACTCTCCCTGTGTGCACTGCAGCTTACTGGGCTAAGCCACGTTCTGACTTCTGGCTGTAAAAAAGATCCTTAATTTCTTTTGATCCATCTGATAAATTGGTTCTCAGATCATCAATATTAATACCCAGCCAGAAGCAGCTCTGCATGAGTACAACAGCTTTAAAAGATGGAGAAACGCTGTTCTTGAACCAGAGATTTACTTTGCACACAGTGATTTTTGGCAGCTTGTGATTGAGCTGAACAAATGTAGATTTGCATCATATGACAAATCCCACGATTTCAGCCAGTGCTTCTACTTCCATTTGAAACAGAAAAGCACATTTTTTTAAGAGTCAGCATGGAATGAAAATCTCCAGAAATGTTGTATGTGCTGCTGAAGTGTCCTAAAACAGAAGTAAATTAAAGTTGCATTTTCCATTAGAAAACATTATGGATTCGGGTATCCTCCCTCTTTTTGTCATGCCAAAATCCTCCCATCTCTTGGAATTTGAACTCCGTGCTCTCCCTCCTAAGTGTGAAGCTAATTCAGATCACTCTGACTGGCACAGCAGTGCAGCTGCCCTGCAGTGGACCATCAGTACAAGATCTCCAGGCAGGAACAGGTCCCTGATCTTACCTTCACAGCTCCGGTGATGGTGTAGGCATGACCCTGTACAATCCCATTCCTCAGCTCTACATTCCTACTTGCCTGCAGAAGGGAGAGAGAACAGCTTTTGGCTCTCTGCCACACTGGAAAGACATAGCCACCAGCTCCCAGAACTGCCATTTGCCATGGCACTAAACAAAGCCTGGGGTTTGACCACAGCACTATCTCAGATACTGAGATACTCCACAGGAATGTGGTTGTTGTTCCCACTGCAGCCATAAGCAAGCCAGGAAATTAAAAAAAGTTACAGATTGCACACTTCTTCACAAGTTCTTCCACGGTCCTGAGCTGCTGCAACTGCAGAATGACCTGGACTGGGTGACTTGCAGTCAGTCTGGGGACTGCAGAAGAACTTCCCTGCCCCTCTCAGGCCAGTTGAGCTGAGGGAATGGGCCTTGGCTTTTTTGCAGCAGCCAAGCTTCATGTCCTGAGGAAGCAGGGACCCTGGGAGCAGGGTCATACACCTTGCAGTCACATGTCACATGCTGTAAGGGAAGCCTTGGGGACGTTTTATCAAAGGTACTTGCTGAGTACCACAAAGCCTTTTGCAACTTCCCAACATTAATACCCGTAGCCTGCAAGCCACCATGAGATAACTGCATCCTTTTACAGAAGAGAGGTGTGTTTTGGCCTTGCCAAAGTTGATCAAAAAGCTACGAGGCCAAAATCAGGCCTGCTGCAAGAGGACACCAACTCTAGTGCAGTGGAATTAGCCAGGACAGAAGCCACAGCCCCCCCTCCAACACACCAACCCATCTGCTCCTGCCCAAATGCCTTTGCATTCCTTACCAAATAACCTTATTTACTTTCTGCTGCCAAGATGCCTTGGGGCATCCATAAACTGTGACTATTTTACAGAGTGATTATGGACTTCCTTTGCCACTGCAAAGAGCAACCTTTGTGCAAACCCAGTAAACCCAGACAGGCACAGGGCGTGTGACTGGCCCCCAGTGACTCACCTGGCCTGGGGTGCTGCACCCCATCAGGCACCGAGATCTGTCAGCTGCTTTCAGGATCTCCTCCAGGTAAGGAGGGGGATCCTTCAATGAAAACTGCACTTGCACTCCACCTGTGAGGTCTACTAAAGCATCTGAGAGGTAGCCTCCATTCAGGTTCTGGTAGGAGCCCCGCAACCTATGGAAAAATTAACAAATATTAAAAAAAAAAAGGAGAGAGAGAGAAGTTAATTAGTCCTTGCATTGTGTTTTCATAAACAATGCACAGTGCTTGCTTTAAAAATGAACATGTGCATTGAGGTGATGAGCACAGGGGAGCCTGGGGTGTGCAGACACCGTGGCCAGGTAGTGAAAGGAAACATGATCGAAACACTTGGCCAGGCACAACACATGCCTTGTGGAAGGAATGAGGCAAAGGGGGAGCTTTTTCTGTGTATTCATCCCCATCTGAGGCAGCTGTCCAAAGCCCTTTGCAGACAGTGGAAAATAATAAGGTGCATCTCCTGCCAACACAGGCATTTTAGGGAGATGAGCTGCATCTCATCTTGAAACACCCAGATTCCTTTTTCTGAACAGGAAGGGAGCCAAGGGTGACTAGTTCAAATGGATATTTCAGATCAAATGGAGCTGAACTGTTAGTTTCTGCATCATACTTATACATGACTGTTCACAAAAATGGCCAGCGTTCCTTTTGCAAATGAGAAAAAGGAAAAGAGAGGTGAAGGTATTTTACCCACGCTTCCAGGGCATGGCAGAAACGAGTTCTCAGCACTGTTCCCAGTTCACTCTGCTAGAGCACAGTAATAGGATAATAATTTAATATTGCCAACACAGTCCTTGTTGTTTTTATCGTGTGGTTTTTATTGAGACAGCAAATAAGCTGGAACATGCCGTACTTAGAGCAGGTAGAGCATGCTGTTAAACCCCACCATACACACTGTATTTAATGAATGTAATCAAATGAAGTCTGCAGCTAATTGTATTTTGAAGAGTTGTCCTTGTCCTACACTGATGAAAGGAATTTGTCTTGGGCACTGGGGAATAACTTCTCAAATGGGAATCTCATAAACAGCATTGCTTGCAACTTTAATTTAATAGAGGTTTGGTATGCATTGTAATTAAAATCTTATGCAGGAAATTGATACTGAATCCTGAGTCAACTTTTCTGAGATATCTCAGGGCAAAATGCATCTTGTTCCTGAGTTGCTCTCATGCTGCTTTATCATTTGCTTGTTCCTGACCAAATCTGCCAAAATTATTATCTCTTTTCTTCATCTTCTCCTCACTGCATTGCAAATGCTACACCAGCTTCAGGTACCAAATTCCAGCCCTTCATACCACCCCTAACACAGGACTTTTTCTTCAGCATTTTTAATAATGGGAAATGGGTAAATCCTACGGGACCACAGTCTGATCCCTTCCCTCCCCAGAGGATTTTTTAAAAATATCATCTCTTTATTAGGCATTATCTACCCTGCATACTCTGGGGACTTCAGCTAAGAGTCAGAGCTCTCTGTGAAGTGAGAGCTGATCAGAGAGTCCTAGGAGTGCATGTGTTGTACCTGGGCATGTTTTCAGTCATGCTTCCTCTCATTGACTGCTCCAAATATCCACATGATCTCTGATTAGTGACTGTAAACAGGCAATCCATGCTTAGGCTCTGCAGTTTTAACAGAGGACAACACGGAAAGAAAAACAGAGGCAAAGAAGTTTGCCTAAAACCAGGAGGAGATTCCAGGCCCTTTTGTGTCACCAACCATTGCCCTGCTCATTTTGCCTCTCAGGCATTAACACCCCAGAGTTCATTTAGGACTGGCCAAACAAGTCTAACCCAAGACCAGCATCTCCAGGTGATGTTGGCCCAAAGTTTGCTGCAGCCATGGTCCCCTGCACGAGTACAGCAGCACACAAGCAGCTGTCAGCCTGAACTCCTCCCTGTGTGCTTTGCACACGGCAGAGGGTGAAACCACCCACCAAAAGCACTCAGCACTGGCTGGAAGAACAGCCCAGGTATATTTACTTGGCATATGCTTTTTCCAGCAAGGATGGCCAGAACTCATTTGAAGTTCGGGGGTGTACAGACAGGTATCTTCCATTTAGGAGTGGCAGTCGGTCATCTATCACTACATCCACCCATTCTCCGCATTGCCAGAACTGGAAAATAAATAAATTTTTTTTAAAATGTATTTTTAAACAAGAGAGAAAGAAAAAAATAAAATAATGGGCCTCCTTTAAGCACTAATGTCCATGCCAAGAAAAAGCCTCCTGAACTGGCACAGGAGTTAACCTAAAGCGTGGGTATGTGCAAGTTCTCTGCTGAACTGCCTCGGGCTAATGGTGCACATTGTTAAACAAGCTGCATTTCCCAGTGGCAGGGCAAGTCCTTGGGGAGTATATCTAGTCCTCTAGTGGGAGGAGAGATTCAGCATGGGGAATATGCTAATATTCTTGGGCAATGGAGAGATTTCAAGGAGCTAAAGAATGATCACACATGTGGATTCCATGAGCCTCACTCCTCAGCCACACTTGGATTTTCCCCCGCAGTGCAGCTCTTGCCCAGAGAGCCTCTGTCAAGATCCAGCCTCTAAATTTTCTTTCCTCTGTGTTTCAATTAAGACTCTGACACGCTGTCATGGATGGAGACAGTGTAGTGACTAAAGACTGTTCTGAGGTGTTATCCATCTCCTTGATGGATGAGAAGGACACAGGCAGTCTCTCCAGCATGTGGACAGAGCAGGTGTTTCTCCAGCTGATGATACTTTTCAAGGGAAAAGACAGGCATAGAGATCTGTGGGGATGAACTAAAGGAGCTGTTTCCAGAGTCATTAGCAGATTAATGTAGCTTAGCATGATTCGAAATCATAAGAGGCCAAGCTCTTCTTTGCAGTAATGCTAAGGACTCCAGTGGAAGTGTGCCAGCAATAGATTTAGTCTAGCATGATTTTATTTCAACAGCTTCGGTCAATGAAAAACCCCAAAATGAGCTCTTCTGCTAGAAAAGCACAAGACCAGATCTGGCCAGCAGCAAAGCAGCTTACAGACTGCTCAGCTGAAAGCAGGTCTGATCCTACTTATGTCCTGCCTCACCCAGGTCTCTCCCTTCCTACATGAGTGGTGGCAGGAGGTGGCAGGGTTGGAACCTCCAGCTTGAGCTCCAGGAGCAATTTGAGGCTTCTGCTTGATTTTGGCAGGAGGGGGGTTGAGGAAAAGCCTTCCAGGGGCTTCCTCCACCCAAAGGAGAGACAGGCAAAAGGACTGCCCAAAAAGAGCTGTCCTTTCAGTCACCACAGGAGTCCTTCTGTCACCAGCCAACACCTAGGAGTAGGACTGTGTGGGGACAAGGTGTGACATCCAGCCACACCTGCCCAAGGTGCTTCATGTGCAAACACAACAGGTAAATATGAACATGCAGAACTCGCCACAGGGATTCATGCAGCCCAAACCCACCAAGAGACATTTTTCCAAAAGTCAAGTTCCTTGGCCTTGCTTGGTGTGGAGCTCGAGCTTGGAGGCCATTCATCTGAATGCAGAGCTGTCATTTTCTTCAGCAGGATGCTTTGTCCTGACTGTCCCAGACTTTCAGATGGTGGACTCATCTGAGCTCACAAGGATGGGAAAAGCCACAGTGGGAATGAGAAACCTCATGGTTCTCTCAAGTCCTAGAGTGCTCTGGAAGTTGCAAGAGTGGTACAGGAGAAGCCATTCTCCTGCCTTCAGAGAAGGTCCAAGACTTCACTTTTTTGGCTTGAGTCTGGCTTAATGAAATTTCTTTATACCCCTTTATGGGATTTAAGTACTGCAGCTGGGAATGTAGTAGCAAATAAAACCAAGAATCATTATTTAGGTAGGATGGAAAGAGGGAAGTTCTTTGCTTCCACATTTATGATAAGCCTTTCAAATCAGGACTTTATTTTCCTGAGCTTAAGGGAAGGGAAAAGAAATGGACAGTTCCAAGATGACAGGAACACATCTAACATTCTGATGGTCAAAGGGGGAATGTTGTGTGGTTATTTTGCCTCCTTTTTTCCTTCCTGGACTGGGATCTTGGAAAAATCCAGTTCTGAAACCGAGTAAGGAGAAAATCACATGTCTATCAACTATCATCTAACACCAACCTTTTGTAGGGTGTTAAAAAGCACGTTTTGGATGTTTCCTGAAACTGAGTTCTTGACCTCTTATGGTCTTTAAAGGTTTCATCTGTTTCTTCCTGAGAGCAGGGACATTAACACTCAGGGAAGGTCCCTCCGGCTGTGAGCTGATGCACTGTGCAATAACCCCCTATAGTCCCTGGAGAATTTTGTGTTTTTTTCCCAATTTGAGCTGCTGCTGCTCACTGTCACAAGGAGTGACAGACACCCTCTGCCTCATGGGCACTACACTCTCTGTGGCAGAGAAAGTGATTCCTATACAAACACAGGACTAACTTAATCCCTGGGGAAATAACATCACTGTAATTATTCCCTAGATAAAAACACAACCCATCTTTACTACAGCTGATGAAGTGCCTAACACCCTTGACTCTTGCAGCTGAGCAGCTCATGCTGTACAGGAACACTGGAGCAGCCCTTTGTATTCCTGAGAGGCAACATGCTCCAGTTCCAAAAAGGTGGGAAAAAAGTTATAAGCTAAAATTTTTCTATTAGCGTATGATATGCCTTGTTTGCAATTCTTCACTGAACTGAGGACTGGTGGCTTAGCCTGTGGATGGCAGTAAAATATCTTTGATGGAATAATTGCAAGGCATTGCAGAGAAGCATTTCCATTCAGAGGAGCTTTCTCAGGGGTTTATTGCTCAAGGAAAGCCACAAACAGTTGTGCTGATTTGCAGATGAGATGACAGGGAAAACATTTTCAAATACTGTAAGGTATTTATACTGCTTAAGATTTAAGGATTGCACCTAACTAATCTTTTCAAAGCTCCCATGAAAGACAATCTAGCTTGCATCCTTTTAATGTGTTTTAAGCAGACTGGGGTCCCTTCAGCTGGTTTATCTCATACAGTGTGGCTCTGTATGCTGGAAATGGGCCAGGATAGAAACATCTGGTATTCTGAGGAGCAGAGGAACAGAGCAAAATTTAGACTGTCCACAAGATAATCCTCCTGGTGCTGCTCCATGAGAGCCTAGGAGGTCAAAGAAGTCTGCCAGAGCTCTTTGTTTGGGGCTGAACTGCATAAAACAAAGGAGATTTGTGAAATAAGGGGGATAAGCAATGGCTGAGTTTATACTGATTCTCTCCACATCCAGTTTAGCTTCTGGAGTTTAATGGTGCTGCAAGCTCTTCTAATCCCACCAGATATTTGTTTGACTCAGACACAAGCAAGCAGAGCCTGCCAGTTGCTACCTAAGTCACCCTCCTGGGAGATTCAGACAATTTTAGGAGTTGGTAGAAAGTGAGATTTACTAAAAAGCCTTGTTCCCCTCTCTGAAGCAAATCTCTTTTCAAAATATCAAAAGCCTGCTCCTCTGATCTATCTCCAAGGATTTGTAATTTCCAGCCATTTCAACGAGCTAAAAGGGCAAGGTGAAGTGGGGAAACAGAAAATGAGCCCAAATAGATAGTGCAGGTGAGGTGACAGCCATAACAGACAGCCCAAATCAAAGCAGCCACCAGAATGCCATCTAAAACATATATGTACACAAATCTATCTGAACAGCTGGTACTGCTGCCTTTGCAGTCATAACTTTCTGAAAAGGGCATCAAATTCCCTGAAGTGCAATTGCACCACCTGGAGCACAAGGAATCATTAAAAAATTCGGGATTTTCTGCAAAATTCCGAACTAGGAGTCAGCATTGAAGAACTAAAGCTTTCAAGGATGTTGAGATGTGGGGCTGCAGCTTGAAGCCCTATGCAATGCAACCAGCCAAGCTCAAGAGGTACCAATCCCCCAGGGAATACATACCCGGAAATGAAAAATCCCAGCATAATTGTCCTGGAATCCTTGGTCCTTTGGTAAAACATTTTCCAAAAATTGTTTCCGCCGTGTCAGGGAGCCCAGGGCAGCCAGCATCCAGCAGTCACCTCAGGGGAGGGAAGAATCCAGTCAGCTACTCACTGCTGTTGATCATAGCTAACTCTTTAAAAGAGTGGGCTACAACCTCTAGGACATCCAATAACCACTTTGCCAAAAGCAGACAACGTTCTTCTGTCACCTTTTCCTCCTCCAGAATGCTGAAGCACTACCCAGTATTCACCAGCAATGTCCCCTGCTGTCACCCAGCCATCCTTTTCCACTTTCAGGCTGCTCCCATCTTTTGCAGTCATGTTGAGACTTGCAGCCCAAAAAGCTCTTTAGGAAACCTTCAAACTTCTCAGTGGAGTGGGAAATGGGAAGGCTTTTCTTTCTACATGGGAGCAGAGTTGCTCCTAAAGACAAACATGGTCCAGGAGTACAAGATGGAACTGACACAGGGTGCAGATACATACTCTGATACTGGGTAAGTGTCAGAGGAGTTGAACACAAATATCCACAGGAAAGAAAATGCTGACAGAGAAATGAAGACATTAGGACAGAAAGAAAATTCAGTCCTGCACCTGTTGGAGCTGTGCCTACTTACACTTCACTGTGTTTGACCCTTGCACTTGAAGCATCTGCCTGCTCCCAGCTGGACCTCTGCTCCTATGCTTGGCCTTACACAGACAGAAGGCAGATGCCAGACAAAAGTAAGAAAGATTTGAGCAGCTGCATTTGGGAATCCTGTTAAATACCTGCAATAAGTTGTGTGTGGGCTTGTGCCAGTCTATACTGACCCACACTGATTGATTACTGCAGCCACATCTTCCCACCAAAGATGGCAAAGCAGTCACAGACTATTGCTTTATCTCTTCCAAAACACAAGTATAACCTTACCTATTTCTCCTTGCATGATATCAAATCTGCTAACTCCATCCATGATCAAATGAGGGTCTCTCTGAAGTTCCTGGAGGAAAGAAAATACAAAGAACAGTGTGAGTACCCAGCCTTTGCCAGCAGTGTGTTCCTGCCCCTTGAAGATCTTGCCTACATTTTCCACATCTGAAAACTGTTTTTCTTGAGCCCTGGTGTTTTGCTGCCTGCCACCAACAAAACCAGAGGAGATGCTCAGGCATCTCTTCTTTAATCTGCTCAGATATTCCTAGGGGTGGATTCCTAGGGGTGGGTGCTCCCTGAGTTTTCATTTGGGTTTTTCTAATGCTACTGGCACCTCTCAGAGAGGGCTCTGAGCCTGGCAGTGAAATCATGCAGTTTCCTGGGGCACAGCAGGGCAGAGACACACAGGTCTCCAAGCAAAGTGGAACAGGGTCCATTCTTCAGCTCAGCAGTGGGTCTGGAAGCATTTTACACTCTAAATCTTTTGTGTTTCCATTCAGGTCTAATACAGGTCAGCCTGGGCTGCTTTTCTTCACTCTGGTGAGGAAGAGATAGAAAGAGAGCTTAATCTCTGTCTGCAAAATCCCATAGGCCTGGCTGACATTTTTGATTCAGGGAGAATTTTCCTTGAGAGTCTTGCTTGGGCAGTGAAGGGGGAAGCACTTCAGAGCTTGGCTTTGCACACAGAAATGTGAACCATTCTCCCAGCTGTGTCTGATATTGGCCTGGGATATCTGAGTGCTCGGGAAGGAACAGCCTCAGCATCCCCCATGAGCACCCCTTGGCACACTCCAGCTGGGTAAGGCTCTGTTTTGAAAGAACAATTAGCCTGAAATAGGCAAGTCATCACACAAGTAAGAAAACAAACAGATGAAAGGAGGAAAATAAAAAGATCCTGGTAAGAAAAATAATACAGCAACCCTTCCTTGAACAGAGCCTGGCATTCCTTCTCCCCAGCTGATCTGACATGCTGCACAAAAATGAGACCAGCTCACAATGTGACTCATGATTTGCATGGTTGCGTGAGCTCAGCATTAGTAAGAGCTGTCAGCTTTCTGAAATGGTTTCACAGTGATCAAACCCCTCTAAAAAGTTTCCCTGTCAGGAAAAGATGCAATGCAACGTCACTGCTCCGAGCTGGTGGGCAGATCATGCTCCCACAGCACTGCTGACGTGGGGGAAAGCAGCTTTGGCAGGCAAATTCCTTGAGAGACATTTTCCTACAGCCATCCCCACCTATCCTAGGACTTTGGGGATTTGCAGCAACAGATTTACCCATGGCATGGGAGCAGGCCTAAGATGTGTGGCCACAAGCAGCAGTGCTTGCTCGTAGTACAGGGAAACAGCAGCACTGAGCCCTTCTCCTTCCCACTCTACTACATCCATCCCAGCTTTATCTTCTCCCTATCCTCTATTTCCCAAAGCAGTTTGTGCCCCTCACCAGGGTGAATTCAAAACTTTCCACAAGCAGGAAAGATTAAACTGCATCACAAGGCTCTGAACTTGCCTGTGCCTTTGTGTGTGTGTGCCTGACTCGCCAGTAGTCATCCCAGAAAACCAACAGCATAAAGGGATGGGTATTTTTACTTCCCCCATCGTTTCTGAGGGCTTTGAAGTCTTAGTTGCCAGAAGCAGGGTGGCCAGGCTACAGTGCTCAGATGCCATGGGGATATGCACCATCCAGAAGCATGAGCCTGAAATGAATGGGGAGGCAGCTGTGTCTTTATGGGATCCCCAAGGAAAGGGCTGATGCTGTGCTCTGTGCCAGAATGCTAAAACTTGTAAGTGCTCTGTGGATCCTGTAGCTTGTTGTGGAGACTGGCTGAAAAGTCAGCCCATCAGATGCCTCAGCAAACCTTCTATTGCCCACCAGGGTGCTCGACTCCCCAGTGAGCAGACAGGGATGAGCTGAGTCCTTGAGCAGATTCCTTGCTGAGAAAAACCAGTCATTTAGTCTGCAACCAGAAGAGACATCATCTAAAGCCAGCCCCAGCCAAAAAGGCCTGGACTGGGCACACAGACACCTCTGTGGCTGTCAGAAGGAACACTCCAACTCTGTATTCCCACCACCCACAGCACACCAAGCTCTGCTTCCAGCAGTGAGCACCCCCACGGGCTCTGGGGCAATGCCCAGGACAACACAGAGGGTGTGGTTTCCACCAGCCAGGGGCTGCTCAGCAGCCACCTGAACCCACAGAGGGCTCCTGGAAGAGCACAGAGGGGACAAAATCGTGATGGGTGCAGTGCTTGGGAAATCTGGACCTTTTCAACAGGGAGGAAAGGAAGTCTCCAATTAGCTCCTCTTCCTTCAGAGGCAAGAATACAGCAGCCATAAAACACCACGTTGTCCATTATTGCAAAGCACAGCTAAACACATCGTTACCACTGCACAAAACGTGCAAGCCTCACTATTTCCCACTGCTGAGCTGCATGACAAAGAGAGGAACCACAGCTTTAAGTCTGTCCAGACAGAGTGCCCTGTTTTACTGAGAAATGATGAGGCTTTGTGGCATTGTTCCTGAGACTTTTCAGTTTTAGCTGGAGGGGGAAAGAAGAGGGAGCTCAGGGAGGCACGTGGTCTCTTCTCAGAGTATCTGGGAGCCCAGCAATGAAGGGAACCATATGGGCTGCAAGTCAAGCACTCTGCCTGAACTCATCCCCTCAGGACAAAGCTCTCATCACTCGCTTTCCCTGGCCCACTGAAGACTTCATTATGTATTCAAAAGGAAAGAGAAGTTCAAGTTCAAACCAGTTCATCCTCTAGAGCATGGTCTTACCACAGAAGTACTGTTCATCTAAAGGGCAAGATGGAGAATTAATCTGAGAGGTGGAAGGAAAGTGTCCTGTACATGCATTTATCTTTAAATCTCTTTTCATAATTGCTTGAAATTTTTAGGGCAGAACAAGTCCCCAGAAGGAGCTGGAGGTGAGTAGTGTAGATGTAGACCACATGCACACATGCAAAGGATGCAGTCAAAGAGTTTTGTAAATAATTGGAAGACTGAGGTGGGATTTTCCCAGGAAGTTTTACCCTTAAGCCAGTCTGGCTGCTGTGGTTGGGTGCTGGCCATTTGCCCACACATTTCCCCACCTGACCCTGAGTGCAGCCACAAGGCCACTGAGGGCTAAGAGGCTGGAGCTGACTGTTTGCAGAGCCACCTCCCAGTCAGTTCACCTCAACCCTAAAGTAAAACCCCAGCCCTGCTTCTGTTCCTGCCACAGGCCCACATCTTCCCCCTGAGCTACACTGGTGTTGCTCCCCCCTGCTACAGCTCCACCATCCTTACACATCCTGCCAACATCAGTCATGGTGCTCCCTGTTCCACACACACAAATGATGACAAATAAAAAAGGCTGCTACTGAGTGAAAGCCAAACTGTTCTCAGCTGGACAAATGTTAATTCAGCAGCACTGCTGTGCCTGTAATGGCATTGCTCTGGATTAAGAAGCAAACATGGTACTACAGTTCCCTGGGCTGAAGGCACTGCCCGGCAGTGTGCTGACCAGTCACACCACTGTCATACATCCCATAACCACAGGGAACCTCCAGACAAATAAGGCAGCTGGAATAACAAGGGAGGGCAGGACAAAGGACAAAGTTGGTGGAGGGTCTGGAGCACAAGTCTTAGAAGAAGTGGATGAGTGAGCTGGTTTTTTTTTTAGCCTGAAGAAAATGAGGCTCAGGGAGGTGACTCTCTAGATCTGCCTGAAAGGAGGTGGTAGCCAGGCAGGAGTCAGTCTCTCCTCCCAGCTAACAAGTGACAGAACAAGAGGAAATGGCCTCAGGTTGTGCCAGGGCAGATTTACGTTGGGTATTAAGAAAAATTCCTTCACTGAAAGGTTTGCCAAGCATTGGAACAGGCTGCCCACAGAGGTGGTAGTGTCGCCTCCCTGGAGGTATTTAAAAGACATGTAGATGTGGCATTTGGGGACACGGTGGCAGTGTGGCTTGGCAGTGCTGGGTTAATGGTTGGACTCCATCTTAAAGGTCTTTTCCAACACACACAATATCAGATGTGCTGGGCCACACCAAAGATCTGACTTGCAATGACTTGTCTCTGACAGATTGGAGAGGGAGAGGATCCCTGAGCAAGCCAAAATTAATGGGAAAAATCAGACCACTCTCAAGGTGTTTGCTTGCACTGACAGAACTCAGTCCCCTGCTTTACAGCAGAACAGCTCAATTCCTAATTGCCTGATTTCAATAGAAATGCACTGGTTGCTTACAAAAGCCATGCTCTGCTCCCGTTCTCCTTTGCATGGAAGCATGACTTCACCAGACTCCACACAGGTCGGGGAGCCCACAAATGTGAAAGCTAAGTCCTGCTGGAGGACAGACTGATGTCAACAACCAGACAAAACCAGAAATCAGCTCAGATTTTACCTGAAACCTGTTTGCTTTGTGTGGCTCAGTGCTAAAACAACCAGTCATTGCAAACAAAGGAGGCAAAGACAAAGGAGGGGAACAAGGGAGGTAGTCCTGTGCACCTGGAGCCTTGGAGAGGCAGTTTCTCTAGAGGTGTTGGAACCTCCCCCTTGGACCACAAGCCAAAAGTGGAGGGTGTTTCCAACTACCCTCTGGCCACCACAGCCATAGAATCCTGCCTGAGACCCCCCCAGCCTGAGAAACAGGGAAGCAGGGCACTCAGCAGCCCATCACAGCAGTGCTGCTTTCCAAGCATTCCCCCTCGCAAAGATCCCCTTCCCAAAGATCAGTGGAGCCGGGAAGTACCATGCAAATAAACCTTTCCTGCCTTCCAGGAAGACAGATGCAATAGCTGGTGATGCACTGCAGCTTCCCCAGCCCACAGGGATGGGTTCCAAGCCGAGGTCAGGTGCAATCAGCTGAGTAGGCAAGGGCTGAGACAATGGCAGCCTGGGGATGCTGCTGCTGTTCAATTACCCTGATTGCACACGCACACTCGCAGGGAACAAGGCGAATTGATTTTGATTTTCATCACGGAGAAACACTGAACAGGATCCAAGAGCCTCCTGGCCCCTGGGAAAGGCTGAAGCTGTGAACTCCACCACAAACAGCTGGTGAGCAGCTTTGGCTCATGCCAGGAAATGGCCCCAAAGTGACAGATCTGCAGGACACCACTCTCCCTCGCTGCCACGCATTTCCCGTAACTTGCCTCATTAAAGCAGCTCATGTGACAGCCTGTATTTATTTATTTTTCCTCTTCTTTTTTTTTTT